>DWQW01008694.1:0-13677 GCA_018249695.1 Heliconius erato demophoon
AATATTTTAATATATTAGTATATATCGACAATATTACAAATATGAGAAAAAAAGTAACCTATGTTCATCCGAAGACCCTCAAGTATCTCTGTATGAGTATTTTATTACAATTGAATTAGCGGTTTGGGCCTGATTGCGACACAGACAGACAGACAGACAGACAGACAGAGTTACTTTCGAATTTATAATATAGGTATGGATAAGAAAAAATACAATAAAATTTATTTAAAATCGATTTCAAATATCTGCTATTTAGGAAGGTTAGATTAATACCAGCTATATTGTACATTTCATTATGATAACTAGAGGACAGCCTGCCTGGAGGAGACGTGCACCACGCACGGGCAAAAGCGTATGTCTAAAAACCCGCCAGGTTGTGGGTTCGATTCCCACTTAAGAAAATTATTTATTTAGTATTTTCATTTCTTGACTGTCGTGTCCAAGAGCACGGTGTTGAGTTCCGCCAATGTCTCCAGAATTTGGCGTAAAATGGGGAACGGGCGGTATCTTATCACTAGGTTCCCTCTGCCTACCCTGTTATACGCGGGATACAACGCGCCTGAAGCTATTATAAAAAATAATGTTATAAAACAAAATAAAAACATATTTTTGTGTTAGATAACTACTTCATTTGTTGGGGAATGTTATGGGCGGTCACATTATGAAAGAGTCACCTCAGGCTAAATATATGGGACAATACAATTTGTCACGGGTTGCTACACACCTCTTTGTTATATACATTTGGTCACGTGGCGAGGCCACTAGTAAATATTAGTAAATAATATTTTCAATTTGAATCCATAAATCTTAAGACCTCTTACATCCATTATTTCACTCTCCATACTATCGCTACAATTTTCAACACACACACACACAAAATTCGAAGAAGCAACGATACCGTACTTTTCATCGTTTACGACTTAAGATACGAGAATATTTAGAGCTTTTGTTTAAAACAAAAGGATTTTTCTAGGGTAAGACGCTGTCCCTATTTCTGTATTTATGGAAAAACGGCCATGGTGTTGGTTGCCAGAAGCCTAGCCTATTTGGGGCGTATACATATTTTGGATTGTTTATTTAGAGTGATATATTTTTTAATTTTTACTGCTGCATTTATAATTTTTTTTTGCATAGTAGGCGGTGTAAACATAATATTAAGGACTACAATATTATTTCCATTTAATTTTAAAATAAAAAAAATAAAATAAAATACTGAATGTTAACTGGCGGAGCTTAATTTTTAATTTGTGTGAGTTGTAACAAGCGTATAAAAATTTCGACGTAGCTTGATGAGAACGTATGGCTTAGTGGTCAGAGCGGTCCAGGTCCTGGACCAGGACCTGGTCGGTTTTCAGGAGGCGCGGGTTCGAGTCCCGCTACGTTCAAATTTTTATACGTTTTCTAAATAAGTATATTTCAGCTTTGTATTACCATATTGATAAAATAAAAATTATTAAATACAATCATTCAATTTTCGGGAAATCGATCCAACAACTGCTGACACTACCTTACTGTTGTGTCTCTATTCTCTATTCTATTCCCGTAATATAGCGGTTCAAAAGTTTAAAATTGTGTTGCGGTTAATTTCAAGCGTAGATACACGAGGCAGGTTCCACTTTAATAGAGTATAACAGAATCTAGTTACATAGTTAGACGTCGGTACGCTATGCCAACAATTACGGGTCATGGAAGCTTGTTTAGAATAACTTGATAAATATCCGCCGTAGACGGTCTAATTAGTGTTTTAAAATTTTAAATGGTAAAAAAATGTGGTTTAAAATAATTGGCCGTAAGTAAAAGTTGTAGGTTAGTTGGTAAGGGAGTCTGAGCTCGTTACTTTAGTAGAGCAGGTTCAATTTTGCTTATTATACTTGCTTATACATTTTATTCCAAAATTTATAGCGGCGCAATTGAAATATAAAAATATAAGTTGAAAAATCCAATCAGCTTCATGCTGTATCTCGCACGCAGCGGGGTAGGCAGAGGGAATCTAGTGTTAAGACAACTCTACGCTTTGTCTCGACACCAGAGCGAAGAAATGAAAATATTTTTTTTTAAATAAATATTTCATGTCCTTGAAAAGAAAATGAAATATTTTATAATTATTTTATTTAAATCGAACCCAAAACCACGCTTACAGGCACTCTTTATGCTCCTGTATAGTGATACAAAATAGCTCACAAAAAACTTTATTAAGTAAAATACATATAAAATATTTCGAAATATAATATATTGAAGAACTAAATCAATGATGCTATACGCTATACAACTTAAAGAAATTACTGAACATTTGTTGAATTTACTTATTTTATAAAGGACAATATTCTACAATACAATTTATATACAAACGAGTGCAAAATCAGTCTGAACTCTCAAAGGACCAAATAACTCTATGCAATTGTAGCGAGTGAGATTGTAAATTTTATATTCCATTTGTATGATATAAACTTCATTATTTCTATATGTTCAAATAAAGTGGATTCGAAGCTACTTTATAGCCAAGTAATAGAGATGTACAAATTAAAACTATAAAAAATAATTTAAGAGCAGTCATGGCGCAGGGACACAAGCGTGCACACAACTGTAAATGCTACAGGTGGTGTGGGTTTGATTCCCACTCGAGTAAGTAATATATTTAATACTTCAACTACTCGCTCTGGCGTTGAGGCAAAGCGCGGCTTTGAGTTCCGCCGTCGTGTCTCATGAATTCGGCGAGTAGTTAGCGGAGAGTCTTAACACTATGCTCTATAATTATAGTGACGCATTTTGAAAGTGTCTGATTGTACTGTTGAAGGTTATAGGTTAATTTTAAACTCAGAATACACATCAAGACACAGTTTCCATATTTATGCGTTGCTACAACTACAACTGGCAATATAACAACTGGCATAGTGCAAATATGATTATTTACATATTCTTTATTGCATGTAATAAAAAAAAGCACAAAGAAATAATAAAATTGTAATATTTCTTTTACTTTAGGTTCCAAAACGTACCGACAGGTTTTATGGAAGTTCATTGGCTGCGTCTGTTGTTAGTGGTAACGATCCGTGTTCAAATGTTACATGGTTGAAGTTCTTTTACCTAGGAACCAACTTTGCCCACTGTATCCTAGGGAGCTCTCATACTATCGAGACCACCGTGATGTCCTCGGCGGCCCATATCCTACCTCGACATGACAGGTCACAATGTGGACCCACATGCACACCCACCTCGACATGAAACCTGCGGAAAGATATCCCAACGTGATCGATGAGGCTGAATTGACAATCATGGCCGGCAAGATGATCCTTTCAACTCCTGAGGATATCACTAGTGACTTGGTGACCCCGTGAACTTGACTTCAGCCCCATGATTTCCGGATATACGAGTATATTTACTAATCCTATATCCTAAACATTTAAATCTTTGTTGGATTATTAAATGTACATTCTAATCGGCTTCCCTTAAGCTGGTCTCACTGGTTAGATTTTCTAGAGGCGATATATCACCAAGTCCATACATTGTTTTTTTTTATAATTATTATTTTTTTTATTAAGGCTGACAAAAAAAATATGAGAATTCATTAATTATCACAGAGAAGAAAAGGTTATTCAACACTCAGGAGCGGAATTAAGAAAATAATACATGTGGTATTTCTTTGTAGCACAAGTAAAACAACTCATTCTAGGCGCTGATTATCTAGAAAAGCATAATTTATTGGTCATGTGCCATAAAGGATTAGGCGACGGCATGAATTTTGAGTTCGGTAAGCATAATTGATTCTGATAAACTTCTTAGATTATCGCGTAAATTACGTTAAATCGCTATTACAACTACTTGTTGTTGAAATCTATTTAATAATATTTAATATATACGAATGATAATCTTTAGTTAAGGATTAAAGATCTTAAATTAATCTTTAATGATAAAAGATCAAGGGTAAAAGACAAAGGTTTAAAGATTAGAAAATAAGGATTACAGATTACAAATATCAAGATCACGGACCGTGGATCTTGGATTATGCATTATGGACTGATCATTAAACATTGGCCATAGATCATTGAGAAGCTCAGATTTTTTTTCGTATTAATTACTAAATGAATATCTATCGATTATTATCAATGACTGATCATCGATTATCAATTATAAATTATTATTTAAATAAATCAGGTTCACGCTGTATCCCGCACACAGCAGGGTAGGCAGAGGGAACCTAGTGTTAAGACACTTCCGTTCCCCACTTTCTGCCGAATTCTGGAGGTATTGCGTGTTGAGTGGCAGAACTCAAAGCCGCGCTTAACCTCGACCTCGACCAGAGCGGAAATATAAATTTAAGTAAATATTTCATCTCGAGTAGGAATCGAACCCACAACTATTAATTATTATTCATTATTGATTGTCGAATATTTATATTGGCTATAGATTTTATACTGTTTAAAATCTATGTTAAGCATAGATATTTTATTAATAGTTGGCTACTTAAGTTATCGATTTTTTTTGACGTAAATACATCTATAAGTTTGATACTGTGCGGGGCAATCCGAAGAACCTAATGATAACAAAATCCGGGTGTAAAATTTTGCCCTATAGTTTCGAAATTATGCTCTATATAAAAAAATAAATTATACCACTAGATAGTTAAGAATCAAGAAATTTATTATTTTAAACAAAAACAGTGACGTATCGCACGTGGTCAAAGGGAAGTAACGCCGTTTAAATATATAAATGTAAAATAACCTCATTAATTTGCTGCGAATTGAGATTTGCAATTAGTATAACTTTTTAACCAGGAAGCTAGGCAGTTGGTTTAATTTTTAATCGTCAGCTATCGTCAAAATTTATCGATTGTATATAAAAAATCGTATAAAGAAGTATGTGAAGTGAATTATAAAGTGTTTTAATAAAAAAAAATATTAAAATTATATATTGTCGGCCTATACGCGTCCAAAATCCAAAATCAAATGCAATTTTTTATACAGTTAGAAAAAACTTCTCAAGAACAATTTAAATGATAGTAATAAAACACCGACTGACTGAATGAAGTAGGAGTAAGTAGAAGTTAGAAGCAGTGCCAGGAACGTAGAAGAATGAATGCGGCCGAAATATCAATGACGATGGCAGTACACCTGCAGCAGGGGCGGTTGAAAATATACAAGTAGATGATGAAATTCACGAAAACGCTTCTATATCGACAACAAAATGTAACATAAATAACATAAATTGTGTTCGATCGTTGATTATTTGAATGCGCCTGACTTTGATCTGAGATTATCTTGAAATACCGCTAAGAACAAACAAATTGTAACTTCATCATCAATAGCGGTATCATCATCGTCCAGGCGTATATACGTATAACAATCAGCCGTGTTCATGACACAGCCACACCCAACTTATTTTTATTTACACTTAGTAGGTACATGAGGAAAACATTTTTAATTACTAAATCAAAATAGAATTGCAAATTTTCTTACATTTGAGAGAGAACTACAAGTAAAATTTAATTATATCTTTGTAGCGACTCCATAATTTCGCCAACAGGTATATACATAGCCTATACAGTATCAATCTATTAAGCAACGTTCGATTTGGGAGAAGGATTTTCCAAAATTTCCAGCTATTCCAATAAACGATCACCCATCTAATGCCTGGAGCTCGATTTTGGTATTCCTTTAAGACCAACAAAGTCATGCCTAGTCACTTAAATTACTAACGTTTAAGCAAAATATTTACTTTATTTAGAGATGAAAAAATATACCAGTACCAGAATTTAGTGAAATGTTGTAATCTTGAAATGTATATCCGATTTATATGATTTGAGATAGTACCCTAATTTAGTTGGTAAAACTTTATATTTAAAGTATTGAGGTTTCTCTAATCTACTCGTAAATAAGCATAAAGTAAATGTCTGATTCGACTATCTAATGTATTGGTATACTAATGAGGGATACGGAAAGGAATATGTTACCTTTGGGTTCATTAGAACAGCGATTGTAAGAGTGATGGTTGTGGATTTGATTTTGTCATTTAGCATGCAATATCTCGAATTGAAGCAGAAAGATTGGAGAACCGATATATCTAACCTATTTTTTAGTATCCTGCTTGAAAGATAGTGAAGTTAAAATAAAAAAGAATATAAAAGTAGTATATTTTTAAATAATATCTACCGAATATCCCGAAAGATTTGTTTCTAGGTTATGTAACCAGTAACAGTATATAAAAGAAAAACAGTTTTGCATGTGGAGCTGCTAAAACGACATGTAACAAAGATGTCTGAGAAGAAATACTTTTATTACAACCTCAATCCTATAGAGTTCAGTTAGGGACGTTAAAAATACGCCAAGACAGCCTCAGAAATAGAAATAAACATAAGATAATAATAGATGGTCCTATTTGTTTATTATTTCTTATCAATATTTAAAAAAACAATAACAATTTATAAAACCTATGTGTAATATCTAATAATTTTCTACTATAAACACTAAAACGTCGTCAATCGTTCGAAAATTGGCAAAAGTGATACTCCAGCTAATCCACTTGACTCATTTCATACAGCATTTATACGGTACAGTAATCTTTAGAGAGTGGCCGTATTTTTATCTTTTCATGGCATGCGAAAATTCTTTTGAGGCTAATGTTCTTCGTATCTACATGTGGGTCACGTAGGCCTTCACGCTCTGTAAGGTTTCTGAAACTTAGTGAAAACATTTTATTTTAAGTTTTTTTTTTCACGGTTAGCGTGTTTATGACGGTATGAGGTGGCATGTTTCAGTTTATAAGGCTGGATGTACAGTACGTTTTATTTTTCTAGGCGCAAATGAGGTCGTTGTGGAGCTGGGAGTAAGGTTTACAGTCAAAACTGTAAACGCAATGATTGTGGATTTGATTTTCACTAGGGGAAATGATTAAATTATTTTCATTTTCCAGCTCTGAAAGAGATGGCGAGGAGTTAAGTTGCGCCACGTCATGACTGAAAAATTGGATGGAAAATGAGAAACGGGGTGTCTTAACGCTAGGTCCTCGCCTCCCCTACCATACAACATCGTTCTCCCAACCAACTTTCCCCAAAATGGGAGTCGAATCCACAACCGTCGCTAGTACAATCTTTCCAAACAACATGATTGTGTTCAACATAGAATATTTTATGTTAGTCTCCAAACATTTATAAAGATCGTTTATGGGTTAGGGTTGTATGAAATAATTCATCCCACTATAGCCCTACTATGAATTTAGTATCTGTGCTCCACTAACTAGTGTACTATATTGCGATATATTTGCTTCTTACAAAAAAATATAATTTCAAATTATGAATTGTAAAACAGCCAATGTAAATATTGATATTGCATTCATCAATATTTTTTTACTTATATACCAATTAAATTTTTTTCATAAGCGAATTTGTTTGAATTAATTATTATATTCATGCATTTTTATGAGAGAGCGAAAAAAATACATACAAATAAAAGATTTTTAACTGTTCTTCTCTGGGATTATTGTAGCATTATTAATTTATATATAATCTGAGATAATCAAATATACATCGTAATAATAATAATCAAATAATCAGCTTCACGCTGTATCCCGCACACAGCAGGGTAGGCAGAGGGAACCTAGTGTTAAGACACTCCGTTCCCCACTTTCTGCCGAACTCTGGAGGCATTGCGTGTTGAGTGGCAGAACTCAATGCCGTGCTTAGCCTCGACATCTGGTGTCGAGGCTAAGCGAAGAAATGGAAATACAAATTTAAGTAAATATTTCATCTCCTCGAGTGGGGATCGAACCCACAACCGGTTTGGTTTACAGTCACACTTCGTGCCGCTGCGCCACGACTGGTCTCAATATACATCGTAATTGCTCTATATCAGTATCAATCAATGATATTTTTTTGTTTCCATAATTTCATAAGTTTTATCAGTTCATATTAAGCTGTTGTTCACTATTCGATAGCTTTATAGCACGTTATCCACTGTACATCATAGTTTACGCGTTACCAGACAAATTCGCTTATGAGAATCCCCCGCCCTATTTACCCCAGAACTCATTTGACCTGAAATTAAACGTAATGTATTCACCGTTTCGCATTCAGTCTTGTTCTAGATATTACGATTCAGTCTGTTATTGATTTATCTATACCAAGATATGGAAGAATATTATGTCAAGTTATTCTCCATGAATATAATATTTTTTTCGCAAATAGAAGGGTAGGTTGTGAGTTCGATTACCAGTCGGCGGAGTGAAATATTTAATATTTTTATTTCGTCCCTCTGGTAACGAGATAAATCGCGGCGTTGAGTTCCGCCATTCAACACGCAACGCTTCTAAAATTCCTCTAAAAGTGGGCAATGGAAGTGTCTTAATGGAAACGGAGCGTCGTTCATCGACATTAGGTTCCTAGGTTCCGTGTGCCTACTCTGAATGTGAAATACATGATAGTTCATAATGATAAAATTGCTTTTTTTTAACTGTTTTTTTCATATTAACATTTTTTAAAGAATCTAGTATCAAGGTACTTCACTCTCCACTTTCAGCCTTAGTATTGAGTGTTGAATCCCCGAGTGGGTATGAAACTTACAACGATCTAGCATACAGTTAGACAACGTCTCACTGGGCCACGATGGCCTCCTATTGTTAATAATCTCTAAGATACTGTTAAACTACTTGCCTATCAAAATGAGAAGAAATAAATTCTCATTTTGATAGGCATCTAGTGAAATTCCTAGCACTTCATACTTGACAAGGCTTCTTTATATAGAAAATATTTTATTAAATAAAAATAGTTGATTTATACAATATATTATAGTGTGTGTCTTTTGTACAAAGTACAAACACATTATACAAAAATACACACAATCAAATTTTTTCACAATCTCACAAAAGAAAAGATAATTAAACAACTTTCATTAATTAATGATTTCAAAGTTAAAGGGTGCCTAATTAGGCACCCTCATTATATCTCATGTCAATCCATAGTTATAATGAGCTTAATAGGCTTTTTTCCGGCACAATAAGAGTAGAAAGTATAGTGTCTACTTTCTCCACTTTCCACAGGTATTGAATATATTTGTAATGAGTGATGGAACTTAACGATGTGCTTTGCAAGTGAAAAAAGAGGTTAGTTTAGTCTGAAAGAGGATTCAACTCACAATCATGGGAATGTAACTGCTTAGTCTAATATAGAAATGTTATTAAATACATGTATTTTTTTATCTTTACGTTATATTTCGCACTTAGTAGGGTAGGCAAAGGGAACCTGAGAATTGTTAAGACATTCCGTTCCCATAAAGATATCTCCATTCCACTTTTCGCCGAAGGAGGCACTGCTTGTCGAGTGGCGGAACTCAACACCGCGCTATAAACACATTATCAGTATTTATATAACTTATCAGTTCCCCGACTAGGAATCGAACCCACAACATGTCGTTATGCTTGTGTCCCTGCGCCACGAATGGCCTTATAAATATTAAAAATATATATAAAAAACTTATTTAATTATGGCATAATCAGAAACGACCTCTATTCGAGTAAGGGAAAGTACGTAACGATAATTAATAAAATCCAACCCTTATATCACATGATATGAATTTTAATTTTCCCAGCTTAAATACTTTATTTTTTTAATTTCTCTTGATTAATTGGTTCGGGATTGAAAATGGAGGGTAACTTTGTAATTGAAAACATATTTGTGGATATTGTGAAGGGATACGCATTTGTGTTTTAATTTTTGAACGGGAATCACTTAATTAAGTGAGTTATTCTTTACTAGCCAGTCTCTCGCGGCTTCGCCCGTTTGAACTTTGATATTTACTTAGTATTATTTAAATATATTTAGGGTAAATTGGATGAATTTAGAGTATGGTTGTTTATACCGTTATACATTTAATAAATCGTAATTTAACAACTTTTTGGATTTTATTTGATTTTGCAATCAATTATTGTTGTTTTTGATAATAAATTATTTATTTAATAATTTCATATCTATACACGTACGCTGTCACGGCACACGCAGTTTTTCCCTAAATTCCAGGATAAACAGTAGCCTATAGTTTGCTCCACAATCCCCTCTATCTTTCAGTAAAAGTCAAATAATAATTTGTTCAATCGTTCCGGAGACTAGTCCGAACAAACCGGAAGACAAAAAAAAATCTAAAATAATTTCTTTGTTTCTGTATCGTTTAGATAGTAACTATAAGCACTTGAAAAAAGACGTATATTTTAAAATGACAGTCATACACTTCAATGTTATTTGTATGAATAGATGAAGCGAACAGATATGGCAGTAGTTAATTTATTGAATGGTAAATTTTAAAAAAGTTAGTAAATAGTTATTTCGTTTTGGTATTTTATCGTGATATAGATATATTATCGTTGGTTTTAAATTACCAGATTTTAGTCATGTTCCACCACCTAATATAGAATGCTCTGAAGCGAATGGAAAATAGACAATAGACAACAGAGTAATATGACATTTCATTTTCTTTATCTTCTTTAAAATAAAGTATGAAGTTATAGGTACATTAAACATTAATTTTATTATGTGCTAAAACCTGTGTGCAAAAATACTCCTGTAGCATTTACCCATAGAAACGGGAAAAGCAAAAAAAAAAACCAAAACAATGCAACCTACGCGGGCGACGCCGCGAGATAGCGCTAGTATGTACATATCACATAAAAATATTTAATGACTGACCTTGTGAAGACAAAGCACAATGTTAAACATCACTACATCCAATATACAAGGTCAGCAGCAGTACAAAAAGCTAAAATTACAGATGATCACTGAATCTTTATGAAAAATGTAATTTCATCTCCACATCCCCTTTTGTTTTCAATATATAATAGTGGAAAGTATCATATTCCCATTATACTTGACGACGAACAATTCTGACAATGGATACGTTTTTTTCGGTTTCGACAGTCGATGTAGGTCAACAGTATATTCTGCTTGATATGTTATGCTCTTCTCTTATAGAGTATTTTTATTATGCAGGTATGTATAAGTACTTTTAATTTTGCTGTTCTTTTAAGTATAATAGCGTAAAATGTGATAAACCTTGAAAACGTACGACGTACAGAGAAAATTTATTCAAAATGGTCTTATTAAATTATTTTCTTACTCTGGTAATGAAGCAAAGAACGGCGTTGAGTTCCGCCACTGAACAAATGCCTCCAAAATTCAGGATCTCTATATCACAAAAACGAAGTTGCAGCTACTAGAAAGACGGAAAATGATATATTAATTATATCGGTAAAGTAGAGTATTCCATAAGGAGATCTAACTGATGGTCTAATTCGTTTCTATGAAACGGCAAATGACTATTAATGCATGAGTCCGGTGGTCCTGTGAAGTCATAACCGCAGGGGTATATTTAATTACTTAACATTCCCAAAACTATTATTTATTCGTTTTCATTGACAATATACTTTATATTGCATTTACATTATAAGGCTGAATAGTTTGTTTGGTTGAGTGGGCTAATCTTATGAAGTACGGGTTGAAATACAAAAAAAAACCTTTTTTTTATATAGTTCATCTATCGTGAATGTCACACAGTGTATAAAATGACACAGTATACTTAGAATGTGTCATGTGACATTCGCAACTTATTTTCATTTGACGACGCGGGTAAAGCTGCATGTTAAAAGTAGTTTCTTAAATAAACCTCAAAGGGGGATTGTTCTACTTTACTATTTTTATTTCACATAAATTACACATTGTCTTCGAAAAATCTTCTCCAACCTTATCTATTTATAACTTACTTACTTATTTGTCACTACGCTCTATCCTTAGCAGAGCAATCAGAAAGAAAACCACCAAAATCTACTGTTCCGGCATATTTTTTTCGCATTCGTCCACTTATATAATAATAGGCTCTTAATATAAATAGACAATTGATACACAGACTGGACGGACATATCAAATAAGAGTAAACATCATATAAATATTTATTTTCGATAAGAACTGAAGCTATGCACTTCAGTTTAGCAGTTATTAGCTGATTACTGATAATTATTATAAATAATCAAAACAAAAAAAATACACAAAAGTAATTATCAAATAATATCAATATAGTATATCCTTTTTAAATGTATTCAGAAGACCATATTAGGTTTCCACCAATCTTCATCTAACCATATAAGGTTAACATCATATTTAGGGCCAGTTATTATGAAATTTTCAACGGCCAGGATGACACAACACAATGGGCAGCCGATACCGGGATCTTTGTCATTATAATACAGTGTCAGGCTCCGCTGCCCACGACACGCTCTATTAATAAATCCTTTGTCCATATATGGTCAATACCATGACCTCCGTCCCGCAGTTGGTCAGTCGTTTATTTTTTCGATTTTCTCACGTTTTTGATTGAATTAATAGGATGATCTTTTTAAATAATCTTTTTAATTTTTTTTTTTACTATTAATAGAATGGGTTTTATTTCAGATTTAAATAGGCAAATGTTTTAAGTTAAATAAATCAGCTTCACGCTATATTCCGCACACAGCAGGGTAGGCAGACGGAACCTAGTGTTAAGACACTCCGTTCCCCACTTTCTACCAGATTCTGGAGGCAGTGCATGTTGAGTGGCACAGCTCAACGCCGCGCTTTGCCTCGACATCAGAGCGAAATAATGGAAATACAAATTTAAGTAAATATTTCATCTCCTCGAGTGGGGATTGAACCCACAATCAGTCGGATTTACAGTCACACTTCGTGCTCCTGCGGCACGACTGGCCCCAAAGCGAAGCTAAAATTTTAAGTTTGCGTTCGTTTATAATTATTAGTACAATATGTTTTGCAAATTAATTATATAGAAATAGTGGTTTAATCATTCAAATTGCCATTTTCTCATTTTCTTTTACTTTATTATAATAAGTTTGTAGCACTATACGTAACTTTGTGGTTCAACTTGTTTATAGGAATATATTAGTGATGTAAGTAACATAAATATATTGATAGCCAGAATAAAACGCTTATAAGCGTACTCTACAATTATGACATTGATAATTTATGATCAATTATCAATTTCTCAAAGTCTCTTAAATCAATATTTACAATATATTTTATGAGTATTATTTACACATTAAATAAATAAAAATGTTAACACACGTTAAGAAACTTGAACGTACTGGGATTCGAAAATTCCTAGTCTAGTTGGTTTCCAAACTTTGCAGGTTCTTAGTAATATTATGAAGCCAGTCGTGGCGCAGGGGCACAAAGTGTGACTGTAAAATCGACTGGTAGTGGATTCTATCCCCACTCGAGGAGATGAAATATTTATTTACATTTATATTTTCATTTCTTCGCACTGGTGTCGAGGCAAAGCGCGGCGTTAAGTTCCGCCACTCAACACGCAGTGCCTCCAGCACTCGGCGAAAAGTGAGGAACGGTGTGTCTTAACATTAGGTTTTAAATAAGTTTCTCAATATTTTTCTTTTCCATTCTTCTATCCATGAATTGTAAAGCAAGTAACGTTTATTTAGCAAAGCTATAAGATCCCAATGAAAGCACCAAACAAACAAGGTATAAGATTCAGTAGTAGAAAAAAAATACCATTTCAAAATTATATGATTACTAGCGGACCCGGACGCGGCTTCGCCCGCTTAAACCGTTTTTGAAAATATTTAACTAATTTAAATGAAAAAAATATAAGTAAACGTAACCATAGTAAAATATTAATAAAAAAACTAAACTAAACC
>DWQW01008695.1:0-13676 GCA_018249695.1 Heliconius erato demophoon
ACCACCCCCGGCATTTAAAACCGGCGTGAAGTAGTGGCTTTATGCCACTGCGTTTCGCATCAGGTAATGCCGGGCTCCGGAGCCCAAACCACCTTACAGGCAGGCAACGCACCTGCAGCTCCTCTGGGGTTGCACGGGGTCGTGATCACTTACCATCAGGTGACCCGAACGCTCGTTTGCCTTGTCTTTTCCATAAAAAAAAAAAAAATTGTATAAATGGAGCATCAATCACACAAGTACGTACATACGCATAGATACGGAAAAGTTTTGGGGAAAAGGTGTTTCCTTGTAGTAACAGCGCGGCAGTGAAGTGACTTTGATAAATTATTTACTTTCTGAAGGATTTTGTCGTTTTGTTCTAATACATTTTTATGTGACATGTTTGCTGTTTTCTCGGTAATTACACAGGATGGATGTGATCTGTATTGTAATGTTCATATTTTTTAACCGACTTCTGTAAGAAAGGGTTTATCAATTCGACTGTATTTTTTTTATGTTTCAGAACTTTTGACTCGGTGAACTGATTTTTATTGTCTTTTTTTTTAATTCAAAGTTAATGCTTCCCGTGTGGTCCCATTTTGACCAATTCTGACAGAGATATATATGAGAAAGTCATATTAGTCTTAAATTTGCAATAGGTATGTGCGCGACAAATGGAGGAATAACCCAATATCACGCTAACCGATTCCGATGATTCTTTTTTTTATTTAAAAGGATATACTTCAAGGATAGTTTAGTGAAAATTTGGCTAGGCTCTTACAAAATAAACTTTGAAATAAATTCGTCCCCGTGGATTAGTACAAGTTCTCAAAGACCACTGCGGGGTGACAAGAATTTAATTAAAAGTTTTTCCGAGTTGTTCTATGTATATATTCATGTGTATATAATTTTAAAGTTTTAGAATTTCTTTTGTATAAAGACAAAATGTATTTGCAGAAATAACTTCTACTTTAATTCTAACTTTTTATTATGCTTAGTAAGCACGAGAAGTTTGTAGAGGTCAGTCATTATTATCTTAATTTTACGTTTCACATGTTTTAGTGCCCTAGGTTGTTGGCTATAGAACTCGTTTCGATGGATATTATTTTAATATGTATAGATATTTACTTTGAGGCCAGTTGTGGCGCAGCGGCACGAGGTGTGACTGCAAAACCGACTGGTTGTGGGTTCGATCCCCACTCGAGGAGATGAAATATTTACTTAAATTTATATTTCCATTTCTTCGTTCTGGTGTCGAGGTTAAGCGCGGCGTTGAGTTCTGCCACTCAACACGCAATGCCTCCAGAATTCGGCAGAAAGTGGGGAACCCTGCTGTGTGCGGGATACAGCGTGAAGCTAATTTAATTTAATTTTTTTTTTAGATATTTACGATTCGATCTTTCACTCAGGAAAAAATATAATCCATTTTCTGAAATGCACGTAAAGTAAACAATTGTATAATATTTTAATTTCCTCGCCCTGGTAACGACGCAAAGCGTGGCGTTGAGTTTCGTCACTCAACACGCAATGCCTCGATATTCGGTGAAAAGTGACGGAAGTTTCTAAATGGAAAAAGAGTGTCTAGAACTCTAGCTACTGAGGTTCCCTCTGCCTACCCTGCTATACAGCATGAAGCAAAAGAAAAAAATAAAAAGATGTACCTACATGTTTACTTATACTTACAGAACATACATATAGTAGCTTATACATTTTTGAAAATTTATTAATAATTTTTTTTTTACAAAATCTTTATAAGTATAAATTTGATATTTTTACAGTTTTCAATGGAATTTCTTATGTTTTACTTCGCAACATTTACTCATACAAATTTCACAAACTAAAAATTAGAGTGTAATGTAGATGCATAGCAGCATAATATGTTTTGTACATGACTGTGCAAAGGTTGTTAGCATTTTTTAGTTTTTATGTTCTATAAAAGCTTTTACAGGAACGCGAGTTCAATTAAAACTTCTCTTTTTGGTCCGTGTTTCTTAATAAAGGAAGTTGATTGCTCAATTTTCATATTTCAGTTTTACTGTAGAGAATTTTCAGGTTTCGTTTAGTAAAATGTTTTCGATATTGGCATTATATTAAACGTAAATGTATCTGTTGAAATTTTTTTAAAGCTTTATATTTATGTTATATTTTTTGCGTAACGTATTCAATATTTTAAATAATATTCATGATTTTTGTTGTTATTGAAACAAGAGACCACTTATGTAACATTTTATACAATCAAAATATAAATATCTTTATTGTAGGTAGTTTTATTCCGAAAACTTTCTTTTAAAATTTTAAAAAAGTTTTTGTAGTTTTGTATACGTACTTTTAGAGTCCCATAGCTTTTAAAGAAAAAGGAACTCATAAGATCACTCTTTTGTCCGTCTGTCTGTCTGTCGATCTGTATATTTGTTTGAATGTATTTCTGTCTGTCAAGAGCCTTTATCTCAGGAATGCTTGGAGATATTAAGTCGAAATTCAAACCACTCAGATCAGCAGCCCCATGATTTCCTGAAAAAAAATTCTACATTTACTTTTAAAAAAGATATGGACGTTTATATTGCAAAAAAACGCTTATTTCAATACTACTTCCGGTTGAGTTAGAATGAAAACAATTTTAAAAGACAATTACTATTTTAAAAAACAAAATTCTATCTATTAATGTAAAATGTCTTCATCATTTTAGATTAAGTTCTTTTTGATAAGTAAATTTAATATGTAGGCATATTGTTTTTATTTCTTCAATAATGAAGAAATAAAAACAATATGCCTATTACACATAAGTGTCATAATCGATATTTTTCACTCTTTAATACTTTGAAAATATGTATATAAGTAGTTAAGTTATAAAATCATACCCTATTAAAAATACTATATTTGAACCTACACACACCTCGTACAGCAAAAGGTCAACTTAAAGTGAATCTAGTCCTTTCATACTCAATTCCACTCAAAGCTCCGAGCCCCGCGGTAGGTACCGAACGAAATAATTATTGTGTTTATATACAAACCACCTACGGTGAATAGGAAATTATGCATATTGAACATTACACCAACGTACGAAATTCTAGACAGAATATATTGTGGAATATTAGAGGGATTGATCAAAATTATGCATTCATTGCTTCTATTGTATAATACAGTGTTGACTTAAATGGTGTTAATTTATATAATTGAAGATTAAATATTAATATAGGTATTATATATAGACACAAGAATTTTGTTCATTGCATTCTCAGAAAGAGTAACGAAACCGTAAGCGAGCAAAGTGACGAAAGAATATGAGTAAACTATGTTTCTTAAAGAAATTTAAATGTTAAAAAAATTCAGATTTATATAATTAAAATACAGAAATATTAACAAAAATATAATCAGCATAAATTATATCACTTTAAGTAATTATTGAGTGAAAAATTAATAATTTATGACAAAAAAAATATAAATTAATATCAAAGAAAAAAATATGTATTTTCTCATTCAATTCATTCAACAAAGTATCTTAAAAAGTAAATGTATTACCTATAGCGTTGCAAAATTACTATGATGACTTTTGCAACGCTATAGGTAATACATTAATATTTCTCTTATTTCTGTCATTAATTATGCATAAGCTGTAAGAACATAAATTTTTAAGCGGCACGAAGTGTGACTGTAAAACCGACTGATTGTGAGTTCGATCCCCACTCGAGAAGATGAAATAGCCACTTATTCAACAAAGTAGAGCTCCCGTAGTCATATTGAATATCTGTCATAAGTAGTAAGACTTCCCATATTGACTCTATAATGCATCGCATATTACTTGTCTCTACAGTATGAAATATGTCAACTATTTGCCCGCGGCTTATTGCTGGTTCTTGGTGGATTATTGTTCTTGCATAACTTTGATATTACGGTTTGTGGAAGTAATATAAAACGGAAATGCAGTTTTATCTGTTCTGAATGGAGGAGATTGTTTTATTTTTTTTATCAGCTTCACGCTGTATCCCGCACACAGCAGTAGGCAGAGGGAACCTAGTGTTAAGACACTCCGTTCCCCATTTTCTGCCGAATTCTGGAGGCATTGCGTGTTGAGTGGCAGGACTCAACTCCGCGCTTTTATTCGACATCAGAGCAAAAAAATGGAAATATAAATTTAAGTAAATATTTCATATCCTTGAGTGGGGATCGAACCCACAACCAGTCGGTTTTACAGTCACACCTTGTGCCCCTGCCTGGGGGAACAAAGTGTCTTAACACTATGTTCCCTCTGCCTATCCTGTTGTGTGCGGGATATAGCGTGAAGCTGATAAAAAAAAATAAGAAGTTGATAGAATATATTGTGAGCTCTCTTATCCACTTACCACCATTTCGAGGCGCCATGAAGTAAAAGTATGTAAATATTTGAAGTTTTATCGGCAGTCCAAATAATCGAAAGCCATTGTGGACTTTGGACACATAAATGTTTATTTTCATTTGTATACTTGCCTGAATACATATTTACATCCCATTTTCTTAAGGTTTTTGGTTTTGGTATTTAAATCATTTCTTATGCCTGTTATCTACTTTGTCGCTTAACTTTTATACTGTGGAAGGATAAATTTCGTAAATTAATAATTATTATACTGATACTGAATGGAGTAGCGGCTATTATTTATATGTTAAATAAAATATTTTATTTATAAACAAGAGTAAGGATCTTGTTCGCCAGAAAGTAGCAGCTCATAATGGAGAAATAACAGAAATGTTTTTTGTTTCACAAACTTTACTAAAGTCAACATATTATAAACCTAAAGTTCCAGTTGTAGTTTTCTATTTTCTTTAAGAACACGTTAAGAGAGCATAAATAATCTATTCAAAAACGACTCACATCTGTTCGTGAACTCTACTTTGGCAGTTACCGTATATTGTGCTTGTAGTTAGCAAGTTGATACATATTTGTGCAGAGTAGATGTTCGTAAACTTTCAATAGACGTATTATATTTTATAGCGTTTTCGTCGAATGTAGTTTCTATTTTTACCATTTGTTTAAGCTTTAGAAGCCTGTAAATTAATATAGCGATAGGCTTGACTAACAATCATAAGACATATAAATTGGTCATTTAGCTATTAGTCTATTTTACTGTGGTAGAAATTAAAAGCAAAAATGATGATAAATAAAAAAGAAGATATTTTATGATAAATAAAAAATAAATAAATAAATCGGCTTCACGCTGTATCTCGCATGTGTTAAGACGCTCCTTTCTCCACTTTCGGCCGAATTCTGGAGGCATTACGTGTTGACTGGCGGAACTCAACGCCGCGCTTTGCCTTGACACCAGAGCGAAGAAATGGAAATATAAATTTAAGTAAATATTTCATCCCTAGTTTTGTAAAATGTGGTTTTGTGAAATTTTTATATTTTACAAAACCACATTTTCTTTATTGGCTTAGTGATTCAGCTCCTATCGCGATTTTCAATTTAAGCTTTTAAAACTCAAAACGGCAGTTATACTACTATTTCTCGCTGAATGTGCGATATGGGGTTCAATATTCAACGCACGAGGAATTTATACGTTGTTGGTAATACTATAAACTAGGAATCGAAAATAACTCTGTCAATTCGAAAATTTTTTGGCTTCGTAAAACAAATTTGTTAAAAAAGTACAAAAATTAACCTTCAACTTATTTTATTAATTAAAAATTATAATATACCCACTACGATAGAAAATATTTTGTATATAATTATATTTTTTTCAGCTCCACGCTGTATATTGCATGTACTCGTAGTAGCAGTAGACACTCTGTCTCTATGTCTGTCTGTGTCTGTATGATCTGTTTTCTATCGGTATTTAAAATATTTTGTGTTAAGAGGCGGAACTTAACGCCGCGTGCCGTGATTTAGTAGCCGGATGTCGCCGTGGCCGTGATTTACTGGGATAGAGTGTCCATCACACATTTAGGAAAATGTAAGCCGCCTTGTTTTTCTTAGAGTAGGAAGTAGTCACCGTCAGTGTACGCAATACACACACGGCACAAGTCACTACTGACACGAGTTATTTCAGTAAAGTCAGTTAAGTACCCACCAAATAATATATGAAACGTCACATCATCAGTATGATCAATGACGTCTCACATATTATTTGACGTTTCGTCATATAATAGTTCCAAAAAATGTTTAGTTTAGTTAAATTAAAGTTTCTATTCAAATACCTACGGATCTTCCTCTACCACCACTACCTATCATTAAAGCTTGGTAAGCTTTAGAATGGTCGTTTTAACTGGGACTAATTTATGCAGTACACGCTCTTTTGGCGCTCCGTAGTTATACGCACGATTTGGGAACGAATCGTGTCGTCGATTTGTGTTAATTATAGAGGACGAATTTTACAACCGTAAAGGCTTGAATTTTAATATAAATTTAGTCCAGAGATTTAATTGATGAGAAGGATATTTTTTTTAGCTAACTTGCTACGCAGGCAAATAATTTTTATTTTTAACATTTTTAAAATGTTAATGCACACTCAGGAAAGAAAAATACTTATTTAAAAAATGTATAAAAAAATGAACTTAGCGCGACGTGAACCCGCGCCTCCTGGTAACCGACCAGGCATTGCATACATATATTTGAACGTATGGCTTAGTAGTCAGACCTGGTCGTTTTCCAGGAGGCCCAGGTTCGAGTCTCGCTACGTTCAAATTTTTATTCGTTTTCTAAATTCAAATTAAGTTTATTTAGAAACAATTTTTATTTTCAAATAAATGAAGCCAGAACTTTGCGTGGAATTTTACATCTAATCAAGTTGTCCTTGATAATTTAATTTATAATTAACTAATTCTGTTCTCTAAATTTAATTCTGTTATGGTGTCAAATAATATCAGGTTAGATTTACTATAAAGGCATAACGTCTCTTATCCAGCAAATATGACATTTTTCTCTCATCATCTAAATTTATTAAAACAGAAATATGACTCAAAAATTCCAAACGAAAGAGTTAAATTTTTAAAAATGAGGAGCTTAAACAAATCCGCCCATGTTTTTCAGTTTCTTTTTATTCTGCCTATACCAATTATAGTCCATTTACCAAAAAATATAGAAAAACGCTGATGCTGCAAAGTAGATACGAGTGAACGGCTTAATTTTTACATATAGTTTGGAATTACTCCAAGAAAGCATAGCTTGGGCAGTGAGTGTAAGTTTATATGTAGATTTTGATTTCATATTTCATAGCTCATGGATTTTTATATTTAGATATAGAGCACATTTATTATGACTTGATAAGTTTTACAACCTGCATGGTATTCTACATTAGGGGACTCAAAGATTTTTGTTTCGAAATTATAATACAATTCTAATTAAGGAAGCTATTGACATTTAAATTATAATAAACTTCGTACATTTTTTTATAATCTCGAACAAAATTGTGTATTACAAACCGCTCTGGTATTGAGTGTTGCGATCTTTACATCTTTTAGATAGAAAAATAAGTTAAAGTGACATTTATTTGCTAATTGTATTAAGTTTTCTGATTTGGGATCATGTCAGGCACAAAAAGAAAGGATAGAAGCAGGATCACTGAAATCCGACCTAAAACGACAAAAATAATATAGTTCAAATGTGTTATTATTTCCACTGAAGGAAATTAAATAATAAATTTTCATTTCTCTTTAAGATTTCACTCAGGTATCGAGGCAAAGCGGGGCTTTGAGTTCCGCCACTCAACACCCAGTGCCTCCAGAATTCGGCGGAAAATGGAGAACGGAGTGTCTTAACACTAGATTCCCTCTGCCTATCCTCCTATGGGCGGAATACAGCGTGAAGCTGATTTAATTTGATTTAATTATTTATTAGAAGTCTGTTGTGGGGACTTGTTTGACTGGCCAGCTTGTGTATTACATATACATGATTACATATATTTCGCTTATAGATGTAAATATTTTATGTCGGTCATTATGGGGTCAGAAGGATCTAAAATATTTTTTGTACCTATACTATCTATTCGACAAGGCAATTACAAATCACTTAGCATCTCATATGCATTTATAAGAAGACCAAAGATTTGGTTACACATGTACCCCGCACCAGGGGCTAGTTCAGTAATTTTCGCCCCGCTCACGAGTAAACTTGAGCACTGGATCTAATCAAACTGATGTAGCAGTGAACGTGTTAACAGGCAAACTTGGTGCAAGAAATTGGTATGTAAATTATTCAGTTCGGTCGCCCCACTGCTTTTTTCCCTAGAGTTTACAACTTTTCAAGAAAGAGTATGTAAAAAGCTGGATAGCAGTGAATCTGGAAATGCAAATATTGAAATATGTTGGCAGAACATTAGGGATTGTATGAATGAAGCAGCGATAAGGGTATACGGTGAAGAGAAATGAGCGACTAATGATAGGATAATGAAGTACAAGATGCTGTAAAAAGAAAGAAGAAAGCATGGCAGGATTATAAAGCCTCAGGTAAGGATAAAAGTATGAAAGAGATAAAAAAGAAAGAGTATCAGCTGCAATACTACCAAACGAAAGTACTAATAATGATGGAGCATGAAAGTCGGAGAATGAAAGAGATCAAAGGTCCGGTACCGAAGGGCTTCTGGAAAAATATGAAGCTTTTCTGGCGAGAAGTATTTTTCGAGATTGCTCGCTAACCCGTAGAATGAAAAAATTGTTTTCGAAAGATGGTGAAATTTCAACAGAAAAACCACTCATTTTGCAGCTAAAAAGTGGTTTTGTGGACTTTGTGGAGTTGTAAGAATGAAATTATGGAAGATATTACCCCGGTACAACGTGCGTGGACCCTTGGTGCAGGCTGTAAAGTCTTTCTTCAGAGATCACTCAGCCAGCATGAGAGTAGGAGCTGGCATATCATCCTGGTTCCACATCCAATCGGGTGTTAAACAAGAATGCGCCATCTTAGCTTGATTGTCCCAATCCGCAATGAAGAGATACACATATGGCAGGTACTAGCGAGGATATTATGGTGAGAATAAATAAGAACGTGCTCAGATGGTTTAGCACGTCGAACGAATGAGTGATGAAAGACTGGCAAAAAAGATTTATGACGAAAAAGTGAGCGATAATAGAGATAGGGGGAGATCTTGGTTGACTTTTGAAAACAGAGTACCAAAGATACTGGAGAAAGGCCAGGTAAAAAGCATGAAGAGCCCCGAAGGGCATGTTTAATGAGATTGATGGCTGTGGACGAGGACGAGAACGACGAACGAGAAAGACGTATGCAGAGACCGTAGCGTCTGTCGCTCTCTCTCGCTCGTTCTCTCTGACTTCCCCGCTAGGGGTACAGCGTGAAGCTAGTCTATTTTTTTTAGTATTATATTAGTAATGAACCAACTAAAAATAACTAGGACTAGTTAACATGCAACATATAACGCGAACATATTTTATAGAACTCAATTGTTCACTAATGTAACGAATAATAAGTACAATTCGTCAAGGGAAAAGATAAAACTATTTATAAAAATTTAAGTAGCTGAATATTATCTTGAAAGAAGTATTAAAAAATTGGACTTTCCAAATCTTTCATTAGAAGATTGCCCAAGAAAATTGTAAAATCAACATTTTTAAAATACTTAGTTTATTCTTCTTGGTTAATTCAATATTGAATAATCTCAAAGTACTTACTTTTATTAAAGCCCAGATTTTATTTTCAAAAAGCTTTAACCCTATAAAATGTAAAATGTATATAGTTCCATATGTATGTATAAATATATGACTTTCTTTTCTTATTATAAGTACTTACTTATAACAAAGGCCGTAAGTACTTACTTACTTACTTAGTCTACTTAGTTTATTGTTGGTTCTATGTACTAGATATTACTTTTACTGTTGTTTTTAATGTAAATCGAATTTGGAATTTTAATATTTTTTTTATTCTAGCTAAGCTTATGAAACGGATATGTACGAAACGAATACGAATAAAATATAGGGAGGCCTGGAAATATGTATATGAATAAGTAAAATATTTTTATTTCCTCGCTCTGGCAACAAGAGAAAGCGCGGCGTTGTGGCCCGCCACTCACCACTCGGCGGAAAGTGGGGAACGGAAGTGTCTTAATGGGGGACGGAGTGAATAACAATGGATTCCCAGGTTCCTTTTGCTTAGCTTGCTATGTGCGGGGTACATCGTGATGGTGATAAAAAAATATATACAAAATTATGCTTTTTCAATTAATTACAGTGGTTTTCATGAACACTAGAAGCGCCGAGGATTATTATTATGTTTATGGGTATATGGCATGAAAGTTATTATTAAAATAATTCGTATAATATATAGATCACTTAATAATCAATTTAATACAATTACGTATTCTTTGACAAATATAAAAGTGGCAAAAAGAAAACAAAACATACAGCTATTAGCGTAATACAACGTAAAGTTAAAAAGGGAAACAGGGTTGTCAGCCGAACCTTGATAATTATATTAATATTAATTTCGTATAATTAATTACAATTAAATATACGTAACGTGAATAATTTCGAAATTAAAACATACATACATATAATTATTATTTTAATAATACTACAATTGTAGTCATGAAAATTTATATATTATACTCGTATAAGTTTTCATGATTATAATTTTCTTTGTGTGACCACTTAAAAACTCCATTTTTTACCCCCGTCGAAACAAAGGGGTGCTATAAGTTTAACTCGTCTGTGTACGTACAAATATAACAGCTGATAAACGATTTTTATTTAGTTTGTTTTATTCGAAAGGTGATTTAATATAACGCTCTCAATTGTTAGCCTTGATACAGGAGAATAAGAAAATATAATGATGTTTAGCCGTTTGAAAATTATCAGCGTTTTTATATTAATTTTCTTAGTTTTCAAAGTTGCGTATACGGAAATGAAACCCCGTGCATATTTATAAAGGCAGCTCAACGTCACCACACCACACTCAAATATCCACATTTGTAGCATTGATAATACAGAATCCTGAATTATTATCTAAAGTAAATTTTCCGCTTGTAGGTCTGCATTTAGGGTTGTAAATAATATAATTTTCATTATACACATATGGTTAAATTTAGGATAATTCCTATTATTATTTAATTTGAAGATATATAAGCAGTGATATTTTAGCTAGTATTTTAAAAATATTTTTTTAGCTTAAAGCTTAAATCAAAAGAATGTTATGTGTATGTTTCCCAAGGTGAGGAAATGAAAATATTAAATAAACCATTCTCCCGGTTAGGAAACGAACCCACTTTACGTATACATAAAATGAAAAAATATTTAGTAGCTAAATTTTTATATTGTTAGGTATAATGACGAATATTAAGAAGAACGTTTAAAAATATTTATTACTATTAGCGACATCCCTACAAGTAGCAACTGTCACATATCGCCATACAATGAACTTTGTCGGTTGCGACTCTCGGGACGTCCATACATGAACTAGTCTAGATTAATATGATATTAAAAATATATACAAAGATTGTGTTATTCATAATTAGCTATGTTATTTATGTGTATTGCCATGCTTATTTTATTAGGTACATACTGTTACAATATTACTACATGTCAGCTTCATACAAGAAAAATGTCAACCAGATGTTAAAATATATACCTTTTTACTGCTCGATTCAAGCGTCGCTGCAGTGCGCTGTCACATTACTGTGATATATTTTGTACACATTCTGCGAACTTCATATATGTTTCGGCAATCTAGTTACGTGAGAATACACTTTAGTATAAAATTAAACAATTTCAAATACAAAAATGCTTTAATGCGGAAAGTAGTGGAACGAACTATTTAAATTTTTCTCATATAATAGTTGTAAGTAAAGCAATATTATTGATAATTGTTATTTACAAATGTACTTAAATCTCTTATTTTAAACAGTATAAAAAATAAGGCCCACTGCTTTACGCGAGATACTTTCGATTGACCTAGAATCATGAAATTGGGCAGCTAACATCTACAGGTAGTACTTGTTAAGGATAAAATCTAAAACTGTATATTTTTAGTTTAATGCTAAAACATAATAGCCCCAAATAGCAAAAAAAAAATTGACACTATAAACAAAATGAAAATTAATAGAGTACTTTCAGTTAATCTAGAATTATGAAATTTGGCATCTAACATCTACAGATAATACTAGTTCAGAAAAAAATCTAAAAACTATATATTTTTTGGTAATCTTTCAAAATAATAGCCTTAAAAAGGAGGCAAAATTTGTTATTAAAACCGCTAGTTCAAGTCAGGCATCAAATGAAATGGCTCTGGCTAAGCTAAGCCTGAATTTCAGAAATAGCTCAAGATCTTCAATTTTTTACGGAACCCTCGGTGGGTGAGCCCGACTCACTCTTGTTTGGTTTTTTGTTTTAAAATGCCTTTTTACTAGTATAATACACTTTTACAAGCGAAAATGTGAATCGAATTACTGAAACAAGTTATGTCCAACACACTCCATTAAAAATAGCTCGCGGTGTCTCAACTTTCGGTACTTGAATAAAACAATACCATTTTAATTTAAATTTAAACAAAAATAGTTCTTATTGCACAAGCATAACGTTGCTCAAAAATTTCTCAGTGTTTGCATTGTTTTTATAGTCGAATATATATATACCAAAGTTTGTGCAATATTTTTATAGTCGAATAACAATTTGTTATAGTAATGTATGCGACGGATCTAATGCTGATATATTAAACGCGAACTTTAAGCATTCTATGGACACATTTATTCTGTTCGTGTTGTTTTGAAGAAATTTATTGTATTTTATTTGTATACGTTTAAATTCAATTCTAAATGCGTTTATTTACGTGAACAATATTCTTGTGTCAGAATTTTTTATTTTATTTTAGTTAGAACAAATGATCTATTTATTTTTTTCTACTTTAATTGAAAAAAATTAGCAAATAATTAGCATAGCACTCCATAGCACTCTCGTATCTTTAAATTGACAATCAGTTCAAACTTTTTACTTATATAAGTTTACACCTCTATGTTAATAAAAAAAGAAGAGACAAATAACTGCAGAGCTATTTATCAAAATCACATAACTATATTTAAATTACTAACGTCGTGAAGAGCAGTACAACTTCTAAGGAAATTGATAATTATTGTATGTGGAAATGTTCGCTCGCTAGCTTTCCTTCGAAATAATACACTTCACCGCAGATCTCCATGTATAATTATAGCGAACGTGATATTTAACCAGAAATGTTAATATTTTTTTCAAGCTATTGGTTGGAAACAAGAAATATCAAAAAGAGTTTAAAAAGAGAGATAGAGAGAGAGAATATTGCCGAACGATACACTAAAAAAATAACTTAATTTTTTCCTTAAAAGTATAAATTAATTTAATTAGCTCTACGAGTACTTTCAAGTATAATTCTTGTAATTCTATTTTTAAAGTCTACATAAAAATAGAATTACAAGAATTATATTATGTTCTTAAAACTATTAATATTTTTTTTAGGTCAAATAAGAATACAATCCTGAAGCAAATTTATGACCAAAATATCTCTATTTATAAAAATCGATAGTTTATATTTATATGTCACAATAGCTTATAATAGCAAGCCCTGTCCTATATGTGTCACTGATATCATAATATATTGTCCTCTAATAGCTTCCACTACCATAAAAAAATACAATATGCGGTATTTTTAAGTCAGGCTCTGGTCGTTAAACCAACCTGTGTAACTTTATATGGCAACTGTCATTTCCCACGTATATTCACATAAATTGGGCTTAAAATAATTTGTTAAAGCA
>DWQW01008696.1:0-13675 GCA_018249695.1 Heliconius erato demophoon
TATGTCTATTACGAGTAAACTTGTTAACTATTGATAAATAAGGTTTAAACTTACAAATTGTTGCAGGTTAATTACGTCATGGCGCGAATTGTATACATAAATTAAATAAATCTAGTATTAATAGTCTCTACTTCCCATCGGGTCAATTCTTGCTGGGAAGAAACTCTTAGCACTTGGTCATATTCGGATAGAAAAATTATATATTTTTTTGTTCTTCAGCATAAAATTTAAATCTAAAGTCATCGAGTTCAGTTATACGTAATACTAACTGTCCCATGATCGTATTTTTTTGTTATACCTTATTCTTTTCCGCTTTTTGCATTGATTAAGCGAAATATGTTATAATCTTGCTACTTACAATGTTTATAACTTCATTATCTCACTCATGTTAATAAGGAGCATAATACAGGTATGAGCAAATGAATTATTATACATTTTATTACATGTCTTCTTAAAAGATTTTTTTTATTTTTTGAAAAGATTGTTTGTAACTGCTCTTGGTTGTGAAACGTGAACAGTTATAACAGGCTGTATCTAGGAGCATAAAATACACAACTTTATTGATTTGTTCAAGCTCAAGGTAATAGAGTCAATTATTTTAAAACTATCTAAACAATGAGATAAATAGTGAAATTTAGATTTTCACCATTGCTACGAGGTCACTTCAAATAAACAACTTGCTTGGACGATTTCATAAAAAAATCATCGAAAAATTTGATCTATTGGGCTGAATCACTGTAAAATGATTTATATAATAACATCGTAAATATTGTACATTAGATAAAAAAAAAACATTTTTTTGTTAATAAACTGTTAAATCAGATTGCTTCACTTTAGTCCATAGGAAACAGAGATGTATTTGATAAGTTTTCAAATAAATGTTCCCGTAATTACTCATTTCCTCATATAAAAGGCAGTGATTGCTTGTTGATTAATCACACTTAACACGCACGATCGTAAACTACGCCATAACGCCGCGAACGCCATAATAAATCTTTAATTTTCCCTATGACCGATAATTTTCTTAGAAAAGTATGACAGCTGACACTACACAGACACACGTCAATTGCCGCCAAAAACAGCTACAGATACCGAAAGCGTCCGAATAAAGCCGACCGTGTACAAACATGGCCGCACGCATTCCGATTGCATCTAATAACCTCAAAATCGAATGCAAAATGGCGTATTGAAATCACGCCGGTTCGTTTAACATTCCGACATGCCATAACAGAGTACGCATTTTCATTTGGGGCCATTGTCTTGGCAGATATTAGTAATGATTTCAATAAATAAATTAATCGTATGCGTTTGCGAATAGCATCGGTTTGGCACGCGTCGACGGACGGACGGTGAATCGATAAGTTACCGATTGTGAACGTCTGATTATTACTGATTTTATTTTGCTTGACTCATGTCGCTCGTACGTGAGCTAGGGCATTAACTTCTATATCATTTTTTTTATATAAAATTATGAAAATATGTGCGTAAGTCTATTGGTCAGGTTGTGGAAAAAACCAAAAACCGCACTTACCAAATGTCGAGTATAAGCTCATAAAGGTATAAGCAAGCTTGCGAAATCTGTTACCGTGTAACAACGAACAGAAATTATAAAACTTTATAACATCAACTCATTAATATAAACTTATTCAATGTAAAATACAAAATCAACCCTCACTTCAAAATATTTGTTACTATTAACTAAACTGGCTTCACACTTTATCTTTAGCGGGGTAGTCAGGGAGAACGGAGCGCCAAACATCGCCAAATCATCAACCTCTTCATACATGCCCTCCGGGAGGTCCTCATGCTTTATACGTGAGCTTCTTCCAAATAATCCCTCTGTATTTGAGGCCAGAGGCCATGGCACAAGGGCACAAGTGTACGACTGTAAACTCGACAGGTTCCGGGTTCGATGCCCACTTTCATCCTTATATTAAATATTTAATATTTTTATTTCCTTGCATGCTCGGGTAATGAGACAGCGCGGTGTTGAGTTCCAACACTTAACACGCCAATGCCTCCAGGATTTAGCGGAAAGTGAGGAACGGAAGTGTTTTACTAAGGTCCTTTTGTACCAGGTCCTCAGTTTCCCTTTGTTACGTGCGAAGCATGAGTGAGACAGCAAGAAGCTAAAATTGACTCATTTACGATTACCAGAAGTTATTCCATTTCATCGATCTCTTTTGTAACTATGTGTGTAATAAAATTTAAGAAGCTGTTGAAATTTCAACAACTTAATTTTTTTTATCATTATGAAATATGACAATTACACAAAGATGATAACGTATGTAATACTGGTACTGGTACTATGATGGTAGAACCCATAAAATTTGGTCTCTTTAGATTCATCTGAACAATTCTATCCATTTCGCGTGGCGAGAGATAATGTGGCCCTAGGCGTGTTTTTTTTTATCAGCTTCAAGCTGTATCCCGTACACAGCAGGGTAGGCAGAGGGAACCTAGTGTTAAATTTTATTTGTATACCAATAATTTATAAGGAAGTTAAGTGTATATAGGTAACATTGCCTTTTATATCACAGTACGCGGAGACACATGCCATAACTAGTTCCACCAATATCTTTTTATTCTCCACTTGCAATTGACTTATACATAATTACGATGTTTTGTTTATATGCAAATAACTAAATGTGCAACGTCTGAATCTATTTACTGAGCCTTAGCATGTATCAAATGGAAGGACGGAATCAGCAATTGTTTACATTCAAATATGCAACTGAATTTAAAAAGAAACATTTAAAATGAGTATTTAGGTATGTAACTCTACTGCTATAGTTTGTGTTTTATTTTTGGAAAAAAGTGTTAATAACTATTGGACCACTATTGGATTGTTATGTCAAAAACATTTGGAAATTTCATAAAAAATATTTTTTTTTTCTCATTTTAGTCAAGAACGGTGAATTGCTTAAAATGTAGCATTAAAAAGTTATATGTACATCCTAGATTTTAACTGCTTTTTTACCCTTCGCCTATGCGATCATATTGAAATAAATAAGATAATTCAGAATAAATAAGATATTTCAGAATATATGATGATACATTCTTAGTATCCGAGGTAACTCTATCCATAGGCACAGTGGTTTACATCGATTAAGCTTTTTTTTAAACTTTACGCTGTATCCCGCACATAACAGGGTAGGCAGAGGAAACCTGGAAACCTAGTGTCAATTGCGTGTTGAGTGGCGGAACATGACGTTAATCGTTTCTATGTACGAGTACCTATAGGTACTCGTGGTATACCACAGATAAAAGCTAGTTCTATGTATAATATAGCCTTTTTTTGTAGCTTTACGCTGAATCCCGCACTTGTCAGGGTAGGCAGAGAGAAATCTGGGAACGTAGTGTTCCGTTTCCATTCAGAAACTTCCGTTTCCCATTTCCGCAGAATTCTGGAAGCATTGCGTGTACAGTGGCAGAATTTAATGCACTTTGCGGCGTCACCAGAGCGAAGAAATGAAAATATTAAATATTTCACTCTCAAGAGTGGGAATCGAACTCAAAACCGGTGCGTTTACAGCTGCACCCCGCTGCGCCACGACGGCCTCAAATATATTCTTGCAAATTCCTAATATACCAACATACATTCATAATGTCATGTCACAAACTTTACATTACTACAGTCGCACTATAAAGTGACGTTGACGTAAAGTAGGATTTAATAGTTTTGACCCACTTGCACATTATAAATTGTTATTGCTCGCTCCGACTTGGCTGTCTAATATATTGTTTATGTCTCTTCAAATTACTACCTGATGCATTTGAATTCGTTGTCGTTATTACTTCTGTACAACCTACTGGAATATACATGTTTCCTTTTATTTATAATAATATATTAAAAGTTTCATGCTGTATCTGATATTTCTCATATAGCAGAGTAGACAGACAGAATCAAAAATCAGAAAAATCCCCTAATGGTGTCTTAGTAAACGATATTTATTATGAAGTAAAATATTTTAAAACTTTTTTCTACTTTAGGTTCACACTATATACCGCACATCGTAGGGTAGGTAGAGGGAACCTGGAAATGTAGTGTTAAGATACTCTGTACCCATTAAGATACTATCGTGTTTTTTTAAAAAAATAAAACAAATAAATCAGCTTCACGCTGTATCCCGCACACAGCAGGATAGGCAGAGGGAACGTGTTTTTTAATAAGCAAATATAAAAAAAAATTAAGAAGTGATTAACTTTTTTAAACATATATTTTCCTACGCGATTTTCATTTTATTAGTATTCCATATATTATTAAATGTTTATAATAATAACTAGAGGGCGCGCGCGGCTTCGCCCGCTTATTAGGAGTGAATTCTAAAAAAACCACGAAACACGTGTTCAATAAAATATTTTTAACAGTCTGAATTAAAATTTTTATAAAAATCGGTGGCAATTTAAAGATTTTTCCATATAAACTTTCAACTCCTTATTTGAACCCTTAGGGGATGAATTCTTAAAAACCATGAAACACGTGTTCAATGAAATATTTTTAAGAGTCTGAATTTCAAATTTTATAAAAATCGGTACAGATTAAAATGTTTTTCCATACAAACTTTCAATCCCTATTTTATCCCTTTAGGGTTAAAATTTTTTAAAATCCCTTCTTAGTGGATGTCCAGAATATGAAAATAAACATCTGCCCAAATTTCACGTTTCTACCATCAACGGTTACGGCTCTGCGTGCGTCTTACCTCAGTCAGTCAGCACAAGTCCTTTTATATATATAGATTATTTTTTACAATATAGTTAAGCTGACAAAATACCACATACCTAGTTCTTAAATAATGCAACTTCTTTTGCTGAGTGACTAACGGACTACGAACAGCCGAAACAGCGCTGTGTTAAAAAAAATATTTGGCATGTAGAGTCCTTAGAGTCCGAGGTTCAATTCATCAAATAAATGTTACATATACACTTTGATATAGATGACACTTTGATATGGAAAAAAATGTAAGTTTGTAGAGGTGAGTAGTGGCAGCAGTACTAATGTAAACTGTGTCACAGCCGCCAGCATCTTTGTATAGTGAGTGCATTAGGGAAGCATTAAAATGAGGAGGAATGTCCCGGAATTCCAACGAAAATGAAAGAAATCGGGACCTTACGTCACATAGTCCACGCAAATGACGTTGCTGGCTACAGCTAGTATAAGCATAAACTTTCAGCAAATCAACCTTTTTTTAGCAATTTAATAATTGACAAAAATAATAAACAAGTCTGATTTATCTAACGAGATCTATAAATCTAGTTATCACGCGATGCACCGAGTATTGTAGCATCGATTAATTTGCAATAACAATTTGTCGTCGGCGATATCTATAGATTCGCCTACTTCCAGCAATAATGTATGCGACGCTCGAACCTTCGTAGCGGCGCAGCGTAGGCGACGTAGTTGGGACAGTTCATCGTGATATTTGAAAAAATAAATTAATTATAGATTTATTTTGTTAAAAATATTTATATTTTTCCCATGTGGTATTAATAAGTAAAAAGTTAAAATTAAGCAAATAATATCGATAAATTATAATATAATAATATAATTATATTATAATTTATCGATATTATAGTTTTGCGCGAGATTAGGAAAAATAACGATATATTATTTGATTTTTGGTGTCTACATTATTTTTTTAGTTTACCTCACAGAGTATGGTAGCTAGAATAAAAGTAAATACAGATTAAAAAATCATTTGTCACGTTTAATTCAATTAGTTATTATATTTATAAAGTTCCTTGTTTATATTGAATATAGAACACTTTCTATTAAATACTGACTCCAAATGATTTAAAAAAAAATACTTATTATAAGATATTAAAGAAAGCTTATTCACAGAAAATACAATAAATTTTATATAGACATGTGGATATTTATTTATTATTTAAAATAAAAACATCACGTGCCAACTGACCGTATTTTGTTGAATAATGGTTATTTTATTTAAATTTGATTGTAGAGTCAATCATTTTTGGTGGGTATTCAAATTTATTTAACACATTACTACTCTATCACGAATTGGGCAAACAATGGTCAACGTTACTAATACAATGTTATTATATAAATATATTTACTGTGAGTTAGTCACCAACTGTCGCTAAAAAATCTATGATGTCAAACTTGTCACAAGCATAAGTTTTACTTTCCAATGTGCGTAATTTTATCTTGTAATATTTAGGAAAAATATATATATGTTAAAACAGATAGAGAATGTAGGATCGATTTTAATTTAGGGGAATGTTAACACTATTAATTCTTTTTTTTATTTTTCACAAACTGGTTTCAAGTTTTTTTGATATTCAAGAACCACAGATATATTTTACAATAAAAAGAAATTCTCCAGTTTAAGATGTTTGATATTATTATTACGATTTTATAAAATTGGACTATGTTTTAGATATAAAAAAAAAAATATATTTACTATTTTAATTATAATATTATCAAATACATCCGAGTGGAGTAGACATCGTAATCAAAACTTATGGCAACGTGAAGTGTGGATATATAGTAAGCCCGAGCAGTCGTGACCCTATTGCGTGTGTGAGTCATGGCGCGTGCGCAACTTTAAAATTTAAAATTTTCAATTTCATACCGATTGCTATCGTTGAAATGTACGTGATGTTAACTAAATATTTGACAGTTGCTTTCATGGTGTAAATTACAATATAATTTTTAAAATTAAGAAACTCAGTAGTAGACAAGGATTTAAGCATAAATTTGTAAATTTATATTTTAATTATTTCTAAAATCCTTAATTACTAAAATCTCTTTACTTTATGTTTCATTAGACAGACATTAGTCAGACATCGAATGATGAGTGTCAAACAAAACTAGGAAAACACAAATGACTTGTGTTCTTATTATTTTTTTTTATATTCTTTAAACAGAATTTGAACTCGCAATCATTTCCACCATCTAGCATCTCAACTGCGTCGCAACGGGCTCATAAAGGAAATTTAATAACAAACTTTCTTCAATATAACAACAAAACTGACTGTGATCACGTGGCTGTGGGTTCGATCATCACGGAATACTTAATAAATTTTGCGAAAAGTGGAGAACGGAGTGATTTCACACAAACTTTTATCTGCCTACTCTGCTATGCGTAAAGAAGCGTGACATCGTTTTTTTTATAATAAGCCTAAGCAACAATATAATTCGTACTAACCTAAATCACTTTCACAAAAACAAATACTTCCCATACTTACTCATACATAATTTACTTACTTCCTACCTACTCATACATATCTACTCAATAAATCGAATGAAGTTTCTAAAATATGAATCCGTACCATATAATTTCCATAGTCAACGCTAGTTGTGCTAACGAGTCAATTATACAGCGTGGGTATTTATTTAGTAATTGTAGCTAATTGCCGTCTGTCTGTCTCGTGTAATGCAATGTGAGAAGTATGGTGAAATTATATGTGATATGTTTCATTAAATAACTCCCTTTGACATAAGCTTAGATATAGAGATTATATTTATCAGATTTTTTCCCCGCTAGGGATAAAATTTGAAGCTAAGTTAAGATTTTAGTTTCTAAGCTTACTTTCAATATTATATTCATAATACCGAAAATGATAAAAGAAATTCTCTAGTGTGAGAGAGATACGAAGAACCGCTAGGATAGTAAGAATAATGTATCTATCAAATAAATATCTATAAAAAGCTAAGCATTTTAAAATCATGAAGTATGATGAGTGATTTAATTCAGGGAATTAATGTATAAGAAGACTAACTTTAATATTTCTAATCCATAAATAAGATGATACATACAGAAACCAAAGAGAGCTGCTAAAAAGCAAGAGATTCTAACACAGTATATTAATTATGGTTTTAATAGCACTAGACACACACAAGGCTACCAGATCAATTTGCGCAGATGATTTTCCTCTGGGACGCCTCCCATGTGGATATGACCCTCATTTCAGATTTTCTTATATAGTCATACAAATTTATTTACAATCAATCAATCGATTCTAAACTTTACTTATCGATACATAAGGATGTACTAAACGATAACGCAAAACTTGCGGCTGTTATCTGATGTGACAACAGAATTAATAGTATTATTATAGTCTACTCGAGTAGAATATTGAGGAGGCCGTCGGTGGCTTTTTGTAACTTCTAAGAACGGTTTCGTGCTATTCTATATGGATTTCGGCGTTCAACGTTCGTAGAATTTGCTTTACCTGCCTAGGTTTTGATACTATTACTCGAAAATGCTGTTTGTCGATCAGAGCGCGTTCCAGGCTCTTTTTGATTTGACTTAGGAATTCGTACTAGTTGACACGTCTACGTGCATGGTTTGGTTGCTTGCTTATAGTTTTGTGTGAATATAACACCTATATATATACATATATATACGTATTTACGTTCCTTAATGTTTTATTCCTTTGTATAAAACATTAATTTAAAATTAATGGAAACCAATACTATTTCCATTTTTAATAAATGCAAATAAATAAAGATAATGTCAAATATGAAATATAAGTATACAGCAGAGTCCCGTTTAATTTAGATGAAATGATCGATACAGTTTAAGCTCAAAATATTTGATAAAAAAATATGATTTATGCGTTTTATTATACACATATCAAGATTATTTCCATAAGTTGACGGCCGCCATATTGGGTGTAGAGTAAAAAGTTGTCTTTGGCCAAAAACGGTCACAGATAAGCCAAAGCTGGTGGAAATGTCTAAGATATGCCACTACGTGTTTTAATTATCCAACTTTGCCATTTTGTATTTAAGTAAAGGGAATTTGGGTTAAAATATATATATAAGTTTAAATATATACAATGTTGAGGCCAGTTGTGGCGCAGGGGTTGTAAACGCGATAGGTGGGTTCGATTCCCACTCGAGGAATTGAAATACCGAATATGTTCTCATCCTCGCTCTGGAAACTAGGTAAAAGAGCGGCGTTGGGTTACGACACGCAACACGCAATGTGTCCCGAAAAGGTTTTCACGAGTGTTTTTTGCACAGAACACGTAAAAAAATAATTATATTTAAATATTAACACAAGATTTTCTTGGCAATCATTTTCATAGTCATGACTATTAAGAATAAAATATTGATCAGACTATATTTAGACAATATCGTTGGTTTCTGCCATTTAATACGAAATATTTGTAATAAGTTACTTGACTCATATCTCAATAAAACTTCATATATTAAATGAGGAATTTTTATACGGTCCGATTTAAACAAATAAATTATATTGATTTTAGCATCTTAAAAACACAAGATTCATGTAAGATTTAAAAGTGTGTTTTAAGTTTTTAATCGAATTGTCAAAATCGTTTTTGGTGATATGACGTTATTAGTATAAAATTTATACTGGCTTATTGAGGCAAAAAAATATTGAGGCACTTTATCCCACATAGCAAAGTAGGAAGAGAGATTCTCTCTTTCTGCACGCATTCGAGAAATTGAAGGAATAAAAATAATTAATTCCCCCGAGCAGTGATCGAACCCACAACCATCGTGTTATAAATCGTGTTTTGTACCATAAATAATCAATATTAAAACAAAATATGGACCAAGCGTTATAATAACTTAATTATGGCATGAATGTTAATTTTCTACATATCCACAGCTAATAAATAAAGCAATTAACACATTACATTTTATTTATATAATCTTATAATGGCCGTGATTTATTATAGATTTTTTTTATAATAATAAATTACTTTGTAATATTTTTTTTGTTTAATAATTTTATAGTAATACTTGAATGTAGAATTATTATTACTCTTGTGATAAAACATTATTAATAATGATACGTTAACTGGTTTTAAAAACAGAATCAAGGTGTATGTGAGGCCAGTCGTGGCGCAGGGGCACAAAGTGTGACTGTAAATCGACTGGTTGTGGGTTCGATCCCCACTCTAAATTTATATTTCCATTTCTTCGCTCTGGTATCGAGGCTAAGCGCGGCGTTGAGTTCTGCCACTCAACACGCAATGTCTCCAGAATTCGGCAGAAAGTGGGGAACGGAGCTTCTTAAAACTAGGTTCCCTCTGCCTACCCTGCTGTGTGCGGGATACAGCGTGAAGCTGATAAAAAAAAATCAAGGTGTAACATGTAATGTTATCCTATTAATTCAATTATATTTCATACTTAGTAGAGTTCTGATACTAGAGATGTTTCCCGAATTCGGCGGAAAATAGGAGACGGACTGTTTTAACAGTATTTCTCATAAATCGACAAATGAAAAAATGTTAGTCGATGAAAAGTTTTTCTAATAAAGGAAGTTAAACCGACAGGTGAATTAAACTCTGATAACAGGCAGGTGGACGTTGAAGGAAAAAAACATTTTGGTGAAATTTACGATTTCCAGCAGTAGGTAGGTATGTTTCAAAATAAATAGAAATTACAATTGGAAATGAGTGCGTATTCACTGCTTAACTCGTTTACGATAAAAAAGTAAGTAAATAAGAAGTGAGTGATGTATTAAATTGATTTTTATTTGTACGCTTTAGTAGACCAAGCACCACGACGAATTCCGCCACCCTAGAAAATTGGGCGGTAAGTCGGTAACAGAGCGTCTTGACAATAGGATTCCATCTACCTAACCGCCACATAAATCTTAAAGAAATTTATTATATTCCTTCTTAATCTATATAAATACTTAATTTGTTCAAATCAGTTAAACGCTGCACAACGCTGATAGGCAGAGGGAACCTAGCGTTAAGACACTCCCTTCTCTACTTTCCGCCGAATTTTGGACGCATTGCATGTTGAGTGACGGAACTCAACGCCGCTCTTTGCCTCGACACCAAAGCGAAGAAATAGAAATATAAATTTAAATAAATATTTAATTTCCTAGAGTAGGGATTGAACCCACAACCGTTGCGTTACAGTTCCACTTGTGCCCCTGAGCCACGACGGCCACATTCGCTCAAAACGAATGAAAAACTAAAATAAACATTACATTTGATTTCCGCATACAATTTTAATATAGCACGAGCGTAAGCGTTTAATTAAGCGCACTCAGTATGGGGCGCGCGGTCACGGTGGCAATCGTCCCCACCTTACAAGGATTGCAATTTAACCAATTAATGAGAAGGGTACACACCAAGGCCGTTACGTGTATCGCCTTGGTGAATAATGACATCTGGAATATATGATTTGCTCAAACAGATATATTGGTAAAAAAAAGAAAAGCTTCACGCTCCATCCTGCACAGAGTATGGTAGGCAGAGGAAGTCTTGTGTTGAGATTCTCTGTTCCCCATTTCCTGCCGAATTGTGGAGGCGTTGTGTTTTGAGTGGCGGGATGCGAGAAATTAATATATTAAACATTTCATTTCATCCAGTGAGCATTGAACCCATAACCTGTCATGTTTACAGTAAACCACTTGTGCTCCTGCGCCACGACTAGCCTCGTGGTCGATGGTTGTAAAGGCTAAATTATTATGCAACTACTATATTCTTTTCATTTGGGCATTTGTTTCGTTCACATTATTTGAACTAAGATAAAGGAATTATGTATAGAGCTTTTATGGCTCTAGTTCTCTGCTTTTCATTTATTAAATGATGGTGCTCAATTAGTGAAGCAATTGTGACGCAGTGGAACGGCAGGGTCTTTAAACGAAAAGATTGTCTATAATTAACAAAACAGCAGTAACTTTCGGTTGAGAGAAACGTGAAAACAAGATTATCCTGAAAGTAGGTTTTCAGTGCCTATTCTATTATATAGAAAAAATTGTGAAAAAAAGCAACTTGCTTGTAATTCGAGTTTCAAAACCAGCTTTTTATCCCTAGCGTGAAAGGAGATACCCAGAGTGAAAGGAGGTCCAAACGCTTTTTACTATCTCCATACTTTATAAATACTTTTATATAAATATTTTATCAATAAACAAAATTATTAATAAACATTAGTATATAGATATTGCATGATTTAAAATAATCTCAATAAACATCACCTTTACTGAGACACGTTACAATTAACCGAATGATTGATAAGGTAATCCAAGGACGACGCGTCACATAATGAATAGACTTCGCACACAAATAAAAAGTTTACATTATAATATGTTTTAATTTAATTATTTTATTTATTTCGATTTTTGTGGGGAACAAAAATGTCTTAATGGGAACGGAGTTTTCTTACTAGACTTCCAAGTTCCCTCCGCCTACCCTGCAACATGCGGGATACAGCGTAAAGCTAAATTTGATAAAATAATGAAAATGACATTTATTTTATCAATATTTCTAATTATACCATTACTAAATTTTAATTATTAAAGTTCTGTTTTTATATTATTTCCTTAATTATTACAAGTATAGACTGTAAATGTGACATGAATTAATACATTTCTGACTAATTAACAATGGGGAACCCCTCATCTTGTTTATGTTTATTTGCAGGGGACTGACGAGTCTAGAGTACAAATAATATATTTTATTTAGGTTTTATATACCTATAAAATACTCTTTGTTATATTCTTGCAACTTGCAATATTATTGGTATGACTATAATAAATTATCTCACATCACGTCATATCATGTCATTTGTTTTTAAATGTATGACAGTCATGTAGAAGATTTTTTCTTTTTTTGGCTTGATGGATATGGAAAAGGGTGTTCTGTCCCTGAGACATTGCTGTTTAAAATGATGTATGCAGCAAGGGCGTTCCCTGCGGGACTCGTACTAGGCTTGCCGCCGTCGAACGGGCTGGATGTCAAATGAGAGCACTCATCAGAGAACGCACATATGGAACTACCCGTAGTTATAGAAAGTTGAAATTTAGCATATAGACAGATACTAAAGAGGGTGAACACGAACAGAGGATTTGCCGAAATTCCTATGGGAGCGAAAACAAACAGGACCTTTCCCTTTTACGTTTCAAAATGCTCGCAAGCAAAGTAATGGCCAATGACTATTTTACTTATTTAGAAAACGGCGTAGCGGGCGTTTTCTAAATAAATATTTTTCTTTCTTAGGAAAGAAAATAGTGAAAGTGGAGGAAGAAGAAAGTGGAATAACACTTTAAAAATGTTTAAAAATGACTATTTTTTTTAAAATCACTTTGAAGAACTATATACAACTTTGCATTTACAGAAATGAGCTGAAAGTATTTTTACGTACGTAGCAATTTATTTTATTCGTTTGAGGTCATCTATCCACTTAGATATTTGCGGTTTATTTATACTGTATTCCTTGAAACGGTCCTGTTTTATTATTTATTACAACCTTTATTATTATTTCTATGGTTTATTGTTATTTTATTGCTAATTTTACGAGTATTGCACAGACTTAGAGGCGTCCCGTACATTGTAATTATCATTATTTATAAATACCGTTTATAAAATTGTATGTGACTATTTGACAGTTTAACTTAGGTATTTGTTTAAAAACTAGATATTTACTTGTTTTTAAGCGGTCAATAGCAAACACCTAATTTAAAATAGTATTTTTTAAATTTTCACCAAAGCTTAAATATAAAAAAAAATCTTTCAACATTTATTCCCAATGACACACTTTGAGGCCAGTCGTGGCGCAGTGGCACGAGGTGTGACTGCAAAACCGATTGGTTGTGGGTTCGATCCCCACTCGAGGAGATGGAATATTTACTTAAATTTATATTTCCATTTCTTCGCTCTGGTGTCGAGGTTAAGCGCGGCGTTGAGTTCTGCCACTCAACACGCAATGCCTCCA
>DWQW01008697.1:0-13673 GCA_018249695.1 Heliconius erato demophoon
TATATTTTGTAGATACCTGAAGATTCTGGCTAATTTCTGCAGAATATTGACCTATCGACACTTTTTTATTCGTCTTTGCTCATCACAAGCACTTTCGTTTCATTCGTAAGTCAGTATTGCAACATCAAAAAACTACAAACATAAAGTTTTAAGGCCACCCATACAATAGAGTAAAATTATATGAAACTTGCAAATGTTTTACAAACTTATTATAAAATCGGCTGAAAAGAAAAAATCAAATAAAACAAATTTAATGATTAGAATTTTAAAAAATATAACGATATTTTTTTATAAATTAAAGATTTAAAATAAAACTCTTAAGCTGAATGTAATAATTAAGTCTAACGTAAAAGTATAAATAAAAGGACAGTTGAATATTAACAAAAAATAATCAAACAGGATAAATGGATAAAACATTTCCTTACATAGCTTAAAAGGCATGGAGAACCTTGAATTAAATTCCATTTTATTAATTAAAATAAAACAAATATTAGACTTAGAAAATGTACGTACCAGGTACCTACCTAGTCGTAGACTTTTATATAGAAAGATAACCTGTAATAAGGTTTCTCAATAAAGTAGACAATTAAATTACGGTACACATATGAGTCGTGAATATATTCTTTATTAAACAGATGTTTCAACTTTCAATCAAAGTTGACGTAGACTTATCACGTAACCATTCAAGTTCAACAGTATTTCAACTTCAATTCAAGTACATTTGACAAGTAGAGGTTTTCAATTTTGACAAATTATTTATTATTCTTAAAAGCTGAATGTATATTGTTACAATTTCATCTTAATCATGTTATACTTTGTATTTATGTGTAATTGGTAAAACTGATATTTTCCATTATAATGGAGTCATATGGGAATTATTAATATTTTGATATTGAATAAGTATGTAGGGTAAAATAAAAGTAAATTATTTATAAAATTCTAAATTTTCTATTACTGTTGTTTTTAAAAGTTGCAAGCCATTATTTACGTAAAGTACTCAACTGGGGAAGGATATAAAAATTGTAACACAACAGGATTCAAACAAGCGTAAATGTCATCCAAATAATAAGTTCTTTAATAAAATTAGGACATAAAGTCTTATGTCCTAATTTTATTAAAAGATGTGTGTGGTGGACACACAGAACAGGGCGCCAAACACAAAGGTCTCTGCATACATCTTTGGTTTCGTCCACTGTCATCAACCTCTTAATACATTCCCTCTGGGTGGTTCTCATGCTTTGTATGTGAATTTCCTCCAGTATCTTCAAAACTGTGTTTTTAAAGGTCAACCTGGGGTAACCAAGATCGTCCCCTACCTCTCTTAATAAATCTTTTTTGCCATTCTATTATCATTAATTTGTTACACATACTTCTCCATTCCCATTATGATATCCTGGCTAGTACCTCCCATTCTGTATATTATTGATTGGATCAACTAATCTGTGTTAGCATATCCTACAAAGAGCACTTATATATTTACATCTCTCACAGCATTCATCTGTATTTTGAATGGCCAAAAAGTTTATGTATTCTAATAAATTCAATAGAACTTTTTTTCATCTTCCCTGCATGCCACGCACAATGAAATAATGAATAGATAGAAGTTTGATCATGTATCAAACATAAGTTTTTAGGCAGTATGCAAACAATTTATTCAAATCAAAGTGAAGTATTTGGCAGAAAGTGGGGAATGGAGTGTCTTAATACTAGGTTCCCTCTGCCGACCCTGCTGTGTGTGGGATACCACGTGAAGCTGTTTTTTTTTTAAATGTTCTGATCAAATAGAAAATGCTTAGTGTCAAAACACAGATCCCTATTTTCTACTTGAATTTGAGACATTTCCTGTTGACTGCTAGGACTCAATGCCACACTGTCTTGCCAGAGCAGAGATTGATATGTTTCTCTATGACAGTCAAACCCATAACCATCACATGAATGTTTTGCTACTGCACCAAAACTGCCTCATCTCATGTAATGGATTATTTTAAAATAAAATACAATTGTCTTGCCCCATTTTTATTTACACACACATTGATTAATCATTTTTTAAAACTATATAAGTATTAATTATTAATAATATTTATATGAAAATTTGTATTAATAATATTTATAAAAAAATTATATGAAAATAGAAAAACATCTAAAATGATATATTGAAGTGACATAATAGGGACATTTTTGTACACATATATTGTTTACATATAATTATAATTAGATTTGTTCAAAAATATAATTTGATAGATCTTTAAATTCAATTAATATTTTATATTAATAATTATAAAGCAGTCTTATTTATTATTTAAATATTAATATAAATAACATTCACCATATCTATCACATATTTATAATAGTTTTAAAAAAAATCTGGCAAATGAACGAAAACCATTTGTTCTTTGTACCAGCCACTAACTAAAAAGTTAATTGATATAAAATTATCAAAAAATCAATAATAAAAGTATACATAAGAAGATAAAATAAATGCATTTTAAGTGCAAATTGCATCCATTTATTGTGTTTGAGACATAAGTATATAAAAAAGACTTTTTGAGCTGTATAAGTTAACAACTAAAGCTGTGTATATATATATTTGTATCCTGTATATAATGGAATAGGCAGAAGGACAAACAGGATAAAATTGTAAAATTTAACAATAACCCTATCAATCATACTTATTAAAAATATTATTGCAACTTATTGTAACAATTGATATGATTCACTTGTCGAATATTTTATAAATCTTCTGAGGCCATCTGTAAAAAGAAACGTAAATGATAGAAGTAAACACATTTTTATAATCAAAACATACAATAAATAAATATAATAATTTTTTTTTTATAAGCATCCCTATAGCTTCATATAAGTCTGACTCTTAAATATAAATTGTGATGAATTAACATAATGTAATTAATATAGATTTATGAACTATATCAAAATTATAGTTATAGTAATTAATAATTAATAATAGTTATAGTAATTTTTATATTAAATGTCAATTTATTTCATTCAATTATTATTTATAATTTGCACAATAATTTTATTTTGTAGTTACTTATTAATTTTATAATAATTATATGAAGCTGTAGGGTTTCAATAAAACAACAGAAATATGAATACTTTTATATTGTAATGAGAAATATTTGTTTACATTACTTATAAAAGTTAAAATATATTATTATTAGAATAACAACCATGTTTATTTTTAATTTCTATGTCAAGTTTACGTAAATCTAATCTCAATTCAACTGTAAATAATCTGTATAACTAACATGCTCAAAATTATATTTAAAATTTTAAATTCAAAAATTCGAAAATAAAAATATATGACGTATTCATTTGAATAAATACAATATATTAATATATGTTAATACTTTTGTTTCTTTAATACATTTATAGAAAATTACACAAAAAGTGAAAAAATACATATTGTTTAACAAATATATATAATATTTTATAACTTTGTGCATCCTTATATCATTTGTGCAATAATTGCTCTTAATTTATATATTGGTATAAAACATTTTTTTACAATATATCAATTATACAGTCAATATAACCTTCTAATCTACATATGCAGTCAGTGCAAAACCTTGTTATTACAAAACAAAATGTTTTTTTTTTATAATAGACAGTAAAAACTGCCTTAAAAATTATATAAATACTTTAAAAGGTTCTATATTGCAATTAGGTGGCTCTGACACTGACGTGGACGCTAATTTCAGAATAATTTTTATTTTATTTTTCCTTTTCCATTTATAATTATTTATATATCAAAATTAAAGTTATTTGACTACTAATGTCAATAAGTAAATAAATTTAATTTTGAATCACTTCTTTACCTTCTGCCAAGCGAAGATGCCATAACTGAGTCCAGCTCCTAGGGCAAATGCTAAAATGTGTGGCAAGTATTTGAAAGATGGTTCTGAGCGTTTCTTCATTAGATTTGAAATAAGCTTCAATTTGCCATCAGTATATGGCGGGTACCGTCCACTGTAATAATTAAATTGTTATTATTGTTTTATTTTAAATTCATAAGGCTAATGGGACCAGTTGTGGCGCAGTGGCACAAAATGTGACTGTACAACCGATTGGTTGTGGGTTCGATCCCCACTTGAGTAGATGAAATATTTACTTGAAATTTATATTTCCATTTCTTCTGGTGTCGGCAAAAAGCGGCGTCGAGTTCTGCCACTCAACGCAATGCTTCCAGAATTCAGCAAAAAGTGGGGAACGGAGTGTCTTAACATTTGGTTCCCTCTGTCCGCTGTATGCGGGATACAGCGTGAAGCTGATTTGATTTATTTTATTTAACTTCATAATTATGTTGCGTACGTTACGTATCTCTCAAAAAATCAGGGCAGAATACGCAGAGGGAACCCAACCCCCACTTTGGCTTGGTAAATGAGTAAGGAAATGAAAATTGTTCATACCATTAAGTGAGAATGGAACCCACAACTGCCGCCGGACGTTGCGCCACTACGGCCTAGTTTATAATTTAAGTATCTTTTGAGTGGTAAGATTTTAGACAACAAAAAAATGTCATCGATATAATAAAAAATTTAAACCGTTATGAACACAACTTACGACGCCAATTTCTCTCCAATGGCAGCAAAGTTTCTTACTAAACAACTTTTCTTATGGGTGAAAGTATCAAAAGATGCTTTCCCATGATAAGCTCCCATACCACTGTTACCGATTCCTCCAAATGGTAAAGTATCAACTGAAATTTTAATAAAAATAATTAAAAATGATATTTTTTTTAACTTAGTAAAATTGAATTACTACTGATATTAGAAATTTCTGTAAATATTGCTCTATTTCTAATTTGTTCTACATAAAAAGATATTATTAACAAAGTTGTATATTTTTTTAAATTCTAGTAACATTCTATTAAACATGCTTTTTGTTAGTCATAATGCTACAAATAGGAGTATTTACAAAAATCGTATGAAAAGTAGTTAAACTGAAAAATTAATTGCAAAAAGAAAAAGTTCATAATATTACTAAATAAAATTAGTATTTTTCTACTGGCAACTATATGTACATGCGAAAAATTTAAAAAAAACCTAAAAATATATAAGCATTAAAAGTTGAGCATAAATTTAGACGATTATAAAATAATATATTTTTTCCAGAGAAATAGACTTAAAAATATTTAATAAATACATTATTTATACGAGTATAGTAGAAAAAAAGTTATTTATGAAATCCAAACAGTCTTATACACTTTAAGAAAAAGCAAACGTAAGCAGTAGCCGTTGACTCAAACAACAAAAAATATTCAATAAACTTTAAGGACTTTAAGAATTGGGAACTAGGAACATTATACCGTTTTCTTTTTCATATAAATTTTACAAACAAAAATTTGCAAGAATATCGTATTTTAAATTTCTATTTACTTTATATTCAAAATGTTCACCTAATTTTATTTTCGGGAACGTTATTTGCCTAAATCTTCATTATGAAGAAATATATCAACAAAAATGTATTTGTAAATTAACAAAACAACGCGAATGTATTTATGATATTAAAAAAAAACATACTAAAATTTACTATTTTAATAAAATGAAATTAAAATAATATGACGGCGATGACGTCATACCTCCCATTTGCATTACAGTATCGTTTACACACATCCCTCCGCTCGTTGTATTCTCGATAATATTTTCCACAGTCTTCTTGTTTGTAGAGAACACGTAGGACACCAGGGGTTTTTCCCTAATACAGATAACATACACCACCACCGTTATTTTAGCATAGATTAAACAATAAATAATCATAAGATTTTATGTATTGTTTTTTTATTACAAATACAATAGAGTGCAAGTATAAGTTAACAAAAAATAATAATAATGTTTTAAGTTTTTTTCTTTTAACAAAGTAACCATCACCTTTTAACTGTTGACCAACTAACAACCACCACCGCAACCACACACCCTTCAAAGAGTTTACAAAACCTCAACCAACAAAATAATGTAATAACAACCGAATCACGTTATAAGAAAAAAAAAACAAGAATAAAAAAATTGCAAAAATGTATAATTGAAACGTGATTCGTTTATTTTAATTATGAAAGTGCAGATGTATAATGTGCTTAAAATGTGCTTTGAATAATTATGGGTTATAAATTTAATTAATAAACCAATTTTGATCATTATCATATAAATGATTATCGTACAAAAGACACATATTAAAAAACATTTTTTTTTATAAATCCACAACTAGCTCGGACCATTAGACCTTCAGAGGCCAAAGCGGTTGAAGGTCGAAAGGTCACCCCTACAGCCAACCGCCAGAGGACAAAGGGTGAGAGGTCAAGAGGTCATCCCTAATATGATCTTACCGCCATAAAACATGATAGTATCGTTCACACAGACACTGCCCGAGCGTGTTTGTTCGGTGAACAATTTGTGTATGTTCTTTTGCTTGCTGAACGCGTATAGCACTAATGGATGCTCCCTGTAAATAATGGCCCCCTTGGTACCTTTGTATGTACGTTGTTACACGAAATGATTTAGAAAAAAAAAAAACAATTTATGTGACGCCTTGTTTTAGTTCTGTCAGGAATTTAACTGCGTTTCAAATGAACTCTATAATAAAGTTATTTATCAGTGATTATCTCATTAAAATATTTTATCACTGAAGCATCTTTTTTTTCTGCATTATTATGCATAAAGTCACAACAAAGAGTCACATGATTGCAATTTATTGTATCTTTAATTATGCTCACACGCACTTTTACACACACACAGGCAAATGAAAACGCACACACGATATTTATAACATAGATAATATAAATAGATGTGCTTTCAAAATATATCATAAAAAATGTATAAAACAAACAGTTATTCAATATATAACAATGATATTTTTAAATAACTTAAAATTTTGCATTATAATTAAAGCTTTAATAATAGTCTGTTTTTTACAAACTCAAACAGACTATATTATTATAAAATCCTTTACAAACAAAAAGAGGTAGATAGAAGAACAAAAAAAATAGCTAACCATAAAGAAATGGTTTTATAATTATAAAATGAAATGTTACTGAAAAATCAATGAAATTTTATGGTACATCTATTTATATATTATATATTTTTCCCTTTACACATATATCCAAAGTAAACCCTTCACACACGTTCAAACACAAAGTAAAAAAAAATTGAAATGAACTCCATCGATGATCGACCCAGGTCGTTGTAAAATGCGCCTTATCAGTTGTTAATAAGGTAGTTTTTTCCGATGCAAAGCATATGGCCTATTTAATAGTGGCTTGATTGTTTCCCACTTTATTATGGCACCATGGAATTTAATTGTTGTTTTGACTTGTATAACGTTTTTTTATATATCATTTATAATAATTAATATAATTATTTTAAATAAAATATAATTATTTTATCAATTAATAGGTTATAATTGTCTTTAAAGGTATAATTTACTTAAGCAAAAAGATAAAGATTGAACATTTTATTTCAAAAATAATATTGATTATACTTAAATATAGTAATAGTATTTATAAGTGTTGGTAAGTATTTATAAGTAATTTTATAATTCGTTTTAATATAAAACTTAGCTGTAATTTGGTTAAGCAAAACTAAACTTAGAAAAAATTATAAAAAAAACGTTTACAAATCAAAATAACATTAAAAAAAACCCTATTTCATATCACACAACCAACTTACCTAGCATTAATAAACTTGATGGCTTCATATGCATTTTCCACGGGCACAATGGGGAGGATGGGGCCAAATATCTCGTCTTCCATTATTTTATCATTACCGTTCACATTAGCTAATATTGTAGGCGCTATGAAACGTTCTTGGGGGTCGTATTGACCACCTATGGCTATTTTACTTTTGCTCGCATCTACTAGGGCTTGGAGACGACTGTAATATTTTAAAATGTTTAAGTTTTTTTTTGTATTTTGATAGAGGATGTGATGCAATTTTTTTACTTTTACATGTACGAGACTTTGCTTAAAAAAGATACAAAGGGACGTAACACTAGACATTTGACTATTAACTAGTACTTGAAATTTTTGAAAAATTAACTTTTCAACGTGTTCATTTAGAAAGCAGTCAACCTGTATTTTATTAACCTGTATGTCCCAATTGCTTCTTATAAATCTCAAAAAGTTAAAACATATTTGATAAATATTATCAAAAATGAAATGATAATGTGCCTCTTTAGACAGTATTTTTCAAATAAAAAAATAAATATTAACAGCAACTATAAGCAACCTTCACGTTAATTTTACACAAACACGAAAATTTAGTTTTTAAAGAAATAGACCTTGTAAAGAAACTTCAATGATATAAAATATTTAAATATAACATTTTTAAGCACGTAATAAAACCAGTTATTACTGTAGATAAAATTGCGTTTTTTAATTAGTTAAAGATCGTATAATTCGTTTTTCAGGACTGATAAACACGGTAATACACAAATTATAAACGTAGCTTGATTTTTTTAAATTCGATAAGGTCTACTAGGTACTACATAGTAATTTAAATACTTCTTTATACTAAAATAATTTGAATATTTTACGTTATTTTAATAACATAATATTCAATATTAAAGATTATTGACATACCTAAAATGTCTATTATTAATAATTCTGCATAGATCCGGTGATTTTTGCGGTTCTTGTCCATACCATTCCTTTAGTATATTCTTGGCATGGTCGACAAATTTCTCTTGCACTTCCTTAGTGCAGAGTACGTAGTCTGGCGCTATACACGTTTGTCCCACATTGATGAATTTACCCCAAAGCACCCTTTTCACTGTTACTTCCATGTCCACTGTGTTGTCTATGTATACTGGACTGTAAATTATATTTTTATAAATTATGAGTTTTTTTCTCGATATATTTATATACAAACAAAACAGAGTCATTTCACACTGATAAACATTTTTTTAAATTTCATATAAATTCGGTTTTCACTAATACAAATATTAGAAAAGTAAAAAATATGGTTTACTTGTAGTTTATACATGTATATTATATTAACTAAAAAACATATTTTTTTATGATTACATTATTTTGAGTTTATTTTTATGGCAAATTGTGAATTATCATGTTTATTTATCTAACTAAACATTGAACAGAATAAGAGACATTGTGTTGATTAGCGAATATAAAAAAAATTAAAATAATGCATTCCCCAGAGTGGGAATCGAACCCACAACCATAAGTTTACAGTACTGATCCACATTTATCAACTTAATATATAAGAAATTTGAAGTAGAATCAAATTGAATAAACTAATACAACGTGCATTACCAGAAAAACTTAGAACATTGTCTTTGTAATATAATACATATTTGGCAATAGGCTTCGACAAATGTGTAAGCCAATTATATTATTAGTATCGAATTTTCGATTTTATTTGGAATTATATATTGCCTTTTTCGTGGCTTAGAGGCCGTACAAAATTTGACACAGCAAATTAAGATTTAAGAGTGCCATTATTAACATTAATTAGTGGAGATATATTTTTTTAGCTTTACGCTGTAATCCGCACATAGCGGGGTAGGCAGAGGGAACCTAGTGTTAAGACACTCCGTTCCCATGAGTAGAATATAATATAGAGGCTTTACGTGTCAAGTGGCGGAACTCAACGGCGCGCTTTGCCTCGTTGCCAGAACGAGGAAATTACAATAATAAATATTTAATTTAGTGAAGACATTGAAGCTAGTTTTTGCTAATCGTACATACAAAAAAAATCAAATTCACTGATTAATATAAAAAAGTTGTAGGTCTTTTAATATGGCTGGTTTTTATTGTTATATAAAGAATCGAGTGTGTTAATGCTTTTTAACACATTTGTTACTGCAATAAATTTTGCGTAACTAACCAAATAACTAAACTGGTAACAAAGAAAAACATTTACAGAAACAAAATAAAAAACCAGACTGCATAAACCAGATTAAAATATACAGTAACACGCGCCATTACGACAACGACGAATCATTTAACAAAACGGGTTCACTGGTTTAACAGTTACAAGGGAACAAAAGAACGGACATACATACACGCAAAAACATAATCCTTCTCACTGTATCGGGTAAAAAGGTTATTACGACGTAATAACATACAATCAGAGTCCCATAATAAAAAAAAACAACCTTTTTTTTTACATTTCTTTAAAATATTATTCCGCATTTAAAATAGAAAAAATCACTTGTTAAAATGCTTATATATTTTGTAAAAATAAGTTTAAAAAGGCACATTACCTCTTTCCCCCCAACTCCAAAGTGACTGGTGTCAAATTCTTCGTCGCCGCTTCATACACAATCCTGCCTACATTAGTGCCACCAGTATAGAAGATATAGTCGAACTTTTGTTTCAACAGTTCTGTTGTTTCTTCCGGACCACCTTCCACTATTACTAAGGCATCCTGTCATAAAAAAAAGATAATTATTATAAAATATTTTTTTACATTTTTTTAATAATTTAGTACACTTTAGTGATAATAAAAAAGTCTTTATTTTTAGCACTTGTATTTATACATATACATCACAAAAATAATTTGAACGTAGCGGGATTTGAACCCGCGGCTTTTAGAAACCGTCCAAGCGCGTCAATTATGGGACTTGTCGACGTCAGTGATCGATACCGGGGATTATGGAGCAACACAGAGGCTACTTTTTATCTCGGAATTTCTAGGGGATACACGCGTACATAAATACTATATAAAATAACTAACTTTTTTTCTGCATTAAATAAGATAATTTTTGCGAGCAATATCAAATAAAATCCCAAAAAATTGAAATTAATTTATTAAGTGTATAACAACGCTGTAGATAACCGAACCGAAATAACCAACCATTCTTTCTTCAATATTTAAAGAATATTATGCTGTTGCCGCGCAGGGCCGAAACTTACACCACACCGAGAAATTAAAAAAAACTAACTAATCTACGAGTAGTAGATTTCGAGTAGAATAAGCGAACAACCAAAAAAAAAAAAATTAATATTACACAGCAAAATACCCACAAAAAATTAACAGCAGATCGAAAATGTATAAAAATTTACAAAACCGTCAGCGTCGTCTGCCCGTTCGGGCCGGTCATATCGTGCGGCTCATAGGCTAGCTGATTTTAAATCCGTGATATCTCCTTAAGTATTTATTAGAATGATATACAGTAAAATATTATTTTAATCTAGGTGAAGTGCTAAAGGGACTATTACATTTATTTTAATAAGTATTCTTACATATATTCATATTAACATGGCAGAATAAATTGCATGTCAAATTGAAATATGTTTGTATAGGTCGAGAAAATTACAAATATGAGAAAAAAAAGTAATCTTTGTCCATCCCAAGAACCTCAAATATCTCCATATGAAATTATATCACAATCAGATCAGCAGTTTGGCCATGATTGCGTCACAGACAGACAGAGTTACTTTCGATTTTATAATATAGGTATGGATAAAAATAGTTACGTAATTTTAACTATTATCTAAATAACAATAACAGTAATATGTTTTAGTAGTAATAAAAATTATAAACGATCACAAACGAGGGTAACAGTACTTTTTAATGTTTATAGTTCATAATAATAATCGTTAAAATTCTAGAACTATTTATATACCTATATACAAAGTACTGTTTTTCTTTTTTATTTTTTTTTTCAGCTTCACGCTGTATCCCGCATATAGCAGGGTAGACAGAGGGAGCCTAATGTAGACACACTCCGCCCTCTACTTTCCGACGAATTCTGAAGGCTGCGTGTTGCCAGGTTCATCGGAGCGAGTAAATAAAAATATTTGATATTTCATTTCTTCTAGTGGAAAACGAACCCACAAACTGTCTTAACTTGAGTCGCACACTTGTGCTCCTGAATGGAAGTGAACCTGGACAAAAGTGTCTCAATGGGAACGAAGTGTGTTCCTAGTGTTTGAACACTGGGTTTCCAGAATCGGTGCTTGGTTCGTTTAGCGTAATAATATAGTTCAATAAACAAAGTTCAAGAGGAAGTGTTTGCTTATACCTATTGTCTATTGTATTTTATGTTATGACAGCATTATTGGCAGTATTTTCTAATAAATATTAACTTGTAACCTTGAAATATCATTGAAACTTGTTTTCCGAGTATGTATTTATATATGTCTATGTATTTGAATGAGATTGTTGTGTTGATTAATTATTATCAAAGTTGCTAATAATTAAAAAATACAATTATTTTAGTTATATATCAACATTGAAAATAAGTAAAAAAGTAAATAAGTAAAAAATAAATAAGTAAATAAGTGTGTATCTAAACAAAAATGTAAAGTATTTAATTTAGACAGATATTTGATTATAATAAAAGAGAAGAGGGCAGTCGTGGCGCAGGAGGACAAGGTGTGGCTGCTAAATCGACTGTGTGTTGTGGGATCGATCCCCACTCAAGGAAATAAAATATCTATTTACATATTTACATTTATATTTTCATTTCTTCGCTCTGGTGTCGAGGCAAAGGGGGGCGTTGAGTTCCGCCCCTCAACAGAACTTAGAGGTAAGTGGGGAACGGAGTGTCTTAACACTAGGTTTCCTCTGCCTATCCTACTGTGTGCGGGATACAGCGTGAAGCTGATAAAATAACATAATTTTTAACCGGAACTTCAACCGGGTCCCATAATCAGAACCTAACCAAACCCTCATCAAACTACCCTTGAAGTGTATCCTTTTCAATAAAAATTTACGAATCAACATATATAAAACAAATTTAAGACTTATGTGATTATCACATGGATAGCATTGTCTAAAATTGACCAAATTAAAATGAGACCACACGAGCTTTAAAATAAAAAAATAAACTAATAATAAAAGAGTCATCAAAATTGGTTTTCCCAGTCAAAAGTTCTGAGGTAACAAACATAAAAAATACAGTAGTTTTAATCACACACAAAAACAAATATTGTTTATTGCAATATACATATGTTTCTTGATTTAAAATCTTTATATTCCAAGTAAAAGGAACATAACGTTTTAATTAGTTTAGTAAATCACCACACCAGGAAAATCGTATGTTACAAATGTTGCAATTCTTAAAAACATAAAAAAATAATATTTTTTATAAAAACAAACATTAGTTTAGTACATACGTAGAGAAAAAGGCAAAGACAAAAACATCTCCAAAAATCTGGACTCTTTTAGGGATTAAATATTTAGAAATACAGACCACGTGTCTGTAGTGCTTAGCTAAAATAATATATGTAAAAAGTGTAAAATATTATGAATCTCTTCTGAATCCACTACAATTATTTTCTAAATTACATCCACGGTTTTCATATGTTAATTCTATGTAATTATGTTTCATAGTTTGAGGAAGGAAAAAGACAAACTCAATAAGCTTATGTACATCATATAGGGGAGAGGGGGGTAGCTTTGAACAGGGGCACCTTTGAAAATATGTGTTAACAGAGCTATTTTAAAAAGAAATTTTGGTAGATTTTTTTTGAGTAGTGGTAGCACTAATCTCCACACGTGTCACTTGTCACCGCTGATATATGAGAGCCCGTGGTTGAGTTACGGGGAGTGTTTGATTTTGAGTAAATTTTTATGCATTTTTAAATAAACGCGTAAGGATCGCAGGGATCCAATTCAAGGTATATGGTTTTATTTTTTCCTCTTTTAGTTAGAATGTTTCATATATCATGCAATAAACTAGAAATCACTACAATT
>DWQW01008698.1:0-13670 GCA_018249695.1 Heliconius erato demophoon
AAAGTAACCTATGTTCATCCGAAGACCCTCAAGTATCTCTGTATGAGTATTTTATTACAATTGAATTAGCGGTTTGGCCCTGATTGCGTAAAAGACAGACAGACAGACAGACAGACAGACAGACAGAGTTACTTTCGAATTTATAATATAGGTATGGATTTAAGCTACACAAAAATATATAATTTCTTTATCTAGTTTCATGAAATAAGATCGAGGCCACACCATAAATAATTTGCGCCTGCGCCACGAGCAGCCTCGAGTTTTATATTTCAGTTTACAAAGTATGATGTTAAATTAAAGTTACCTTTTACATTTAAAAGAAGTACGTGTAAATGTAAAACCATTTTGAAAATAAAAAATACATATACATAAAGCAATACGCCCATTTGCAGAACAGGAATGCTGCTGATGTTAAAAGAATTAAAAGCTTCGTAAAACTTATACATTGTGAGAATTTCGTGAGAACAAATAGTGGAAGTTAGAATTCACGGGCCGTGGCTAATCTCTCGCAAGTCCACGGTCGCATGTGCTTAGAATATTTTTTATCTTTGCAAGAAGGTTCTAAAAGAAATAAATGTTTGGTACTATTTAGTGTGGAATAGCTATTTGTGATATAAGATTTTTTTAAATATTGAACATAGTATTGTTTAGCTTCACGTTGTATCCTGCAAATAGCATGGCAGGCAGAGAGAACTTGGAGACCTACGTTCGACAGAATTCTAGAGGCTTTGCTTGTTGAGCGGCGAAACTCAACGTCGAAATAGTCAATTTAAGTCAAATTATTTCCTCGTGTGGGAATCGGACCCACCAGCACATTTTTTTATCCTTAATAAGAAATGTTTTTTTAGACAATTACACAATGTTCCATTGAGAAAACGTCAAAAGCCCACCCCACTCCACCATAGTACACTTCGCAAATACTTAGACATGTTGTATATCGATCGCTCCCCTAAATAAGGGTGATAATTCGAACAAGCGACTGGAGATAAGAAAGCGCGGACATCTCAAGACAATGCTTGCTCATCCCCCATTGTTCCCGTTAATTAACACACCAAATCATTTCATTCTACTTCAAACGGTTCATGACTCATAGATTTTGAACTTATTTGTGTTTTCAAAGTTTTAAGTAAACAAATTGTTTGGTAAAAGTAAAATGATATTTATTAATTGATTTAATAAATATCATTTTACTTTAATTATAAATTTAATCTAGTTTTTAAATAATTTTAACTTCCCTGCAGATTTTATACATATCTATACTGTATTTATATAGCTTCTCGCTGTATTTTGCTCATAATAGCACAGGCAGAAGAAACCTGGGATACCAAAGTGAAGAATTGAAAATATTAAAAATTTCATTTCTTAGAGTGGAAATCGAGCTCACAGCCTGTCGCGTACAGTCACCCGCTCGTGCCACTGCGCTACACTACACTATATCGCATTTTAAATCTGTCGAGTATAATTGGACATTAAGTGTATAAAAATATGAATAATTAAATACAACAGTGACATAACTGGTTAAGTCTAAAGTAGGTCGTTATCGTCGCCCCGTTGGGAAATGAAGCAGGCAAAAATTTTATTCATCCGGAAAATTATTCGTTCCCTGTAACTCCGAAACGGATTACATGTTTTATTAACTAAATGTTGTTTTTATGCTTCTTGCTTTTCGTAATTGTGCGCGATATCTGTATTATTAGAATGTTAATTAATGCAATTAATTCTGTTTGAAAAACAAATAGACTGTGATAGAGTGAATATAAATAAACCTTTTCGCATGAGTTGTATTTTCACATGACTTTTTGGTATATATTATTTGAAAGTTAAAGATTTATTTGTATAAAACTTCGAGATTGATTCTGCGAATAGTGAGAAACGAAAATTACTTAATAGGGAACTGAGTGTTCTAACCAAAAATCTAATTCCCAAATATCCTCTGCTTACCTTACTTATCTATATGTGTGGAAAACAGCCTGAAGCTAAAAAAAATGTTTGCCAATATAATGTTTTGTTACAAACCAGTAGGTTGTAGGAACCACTTTTGCTTAAGTTACAGACAGAAATGAAATGTAAAACTTTATATTAAAGTATGTCATATATGAATTGACATTTATAAATAAAAGTTTTCATAAACTAAAGATTAAATGCATAAATTAACAATTTATAAAGTTATAAATCTCAATTTTCCGCACAAATCTAGACTATAATCTCTGCCATTAAGTTGTTATCGTATAAGTACTCACATTTATAAACAACCTAATCGTTTGACAACTTCCTACATCTTCAAATTCTAAAGTAACACGCGTTGTAATCTTATTAAAGTAATATTAGTAAAACCATAAACAAACTAAACAAACTTGTTTATACTATTTGTTAAGCACCAAAGACGGTAAGAGCAAACCTACTATTATTATGTTAAGTGATTATCTGAGCTAGTCCTCGTGTCGCGGTGACTCTCACAGACATCCCTCTTACAACCTCACAAATACTCAAATTTGCATTTTGTTCTAAATTTGGACCGATATTTCATGTTTATAATGATTTAGTGTGATATTTATTTACATAGTCTTGGATTTAGTGAAACGTCTAAGTTTAATTTGCTTAAGCTTTGTCTGTCCACCAAAGACACCATCAAAATTAATTTAAAAGCATATATTAAAAACTATTTTTTATCTATAATTTGTATGGTATGTGTTTGTCCCGCACATGGTAGGGTAGACAGAAGAATTCCTTAAACCATGTGTTAAAGCATTTCGTTCCCATTAAGACACTTCCGGTCCCCAATTTTTGGAGGCATTGCGTGTTGAGTGACGGAACTTAACGCCGCGCTTCGCCTCGACACCACAGCGAAGAAATGATAATATATTTGTAAATAAATATTTCATTTTATCGAGTGGGGATTGCGTATTGAGTGACGGAACTCAAAGCTGCCTTATTTTCTCATTACCAATGCGAGGAAATGAAAATACTTAATATTTCTTTTCTTCTATTGGGAATCGAACCCACAACACATTGTGCCCCTGCGCTACGACTGGCCTCATCAAAACTATGACTAACTATATGCATGCAACAGTAATTAACCAAAATACGCTACAATTAGCTCCCTAAGTGCCTCATTTGCGTTAGACGTTAGTTAAAAGAAGACACTTCGCGCTGTTTTGAACGTCGAGTATGTAATTACAGTGCAATTGGTTTTGAAAGCTTTGCATAATTATGGTCCGTGCAGTTTCATACAAAATGGAGCAAAATCGATGGATGATATATGCTCTATGAATGTATAAATGTTTGTATCTGTCGATCGCACTTAGATGTTTGATTTTTTTTCCGTTTCAAGGGACTATAGACCTGAATATTTGATATTAATTTTAGCGTGATACCTCCACGCTATCTTGAGATAAATTTGTCTTAACAGAAGGAAGTTTCGTTTTTATCTTTTATGGTAAGGAATTCTAAAAAAATTAAAAATGTTTGATATTTGTCATTAGGTCAAATATATTTTTACAATTTTACAGTTAAACTCACAAATGTTGTACATATGAGAATTAATGAGTATTTAATTATTTAGGCATTGAGGCCAGTCGTGGCGCAGGGGCACAAAGTGTGACTGTAAAATCGACTGGTTGTGGGTTCGATCCCCACTCGAGAAAATGAAATATTTATTTACAAATGATAATATTCACTTCTTCGCTCTGGTGTCGAGGCGAAGCGCGGCGTCGAGTTCCGCCACTCAATACGTAAAGCCTCCAGATCTCGGCGGAAAGTGGGGAACAACGGTGTCTTAACACTCCCTCTGCCTACCCTGCTGTGTGCGAGATACAGCGTGAGGTTATTTTTTTTTAATGTATAACCAAATTCCACGAGCTCTGCTGAATCAACCAAAAGAAAACCAGCGGCTGGGTCATTAATAAAATTAGTAAATGTAACAAACTCCTTTTCAAATAAAGTAATATTCGAATCAAACCTTCACAGTAAGAAGGGAAACAATGCACTCGACTCATTAATCAACGTCACGTCTTAGCAAGTGCCCGATTTCTTCTAGATTTTCTGAGTGTTCGTAAAAAAGGAGATACAGAAACATGTTCTGTCAACGGCCTTTTGGCTTAGTAGGAGGCTATCTGTCTGTAAAATTGATGATGGGTGGATTTTTGTGTACAGTGAATTCTACTTAAATCTATTTTATTTATTTTAGCTTCTCGAAGTATCGTGCACATAGCAGGGTAGGAAGAGGGTACTTAGTGTTGAGACGCGAGTGATAAGGCAAAGGTGGTGGACCTTTGTCTTATTACCAGAGTAAGGAAATGAAAACACTAAATATTTGAATACCTCAAGTGACATCCAAACCACAACCTGTCACGTTGACAGTCCACGACTGTCCTCGAAGTACGTACATGTTATTGTAATGCTTAAAAATATGTTTCAATAAATATGATAGTCTGAACTGCCTTCTGGTTAAAATTTAAAAATACATATTATTTATCTTCGCCTCATGCGGGCGAAGTCGGGTGTAAAAGCTTATTCCATATGAAATTTATTTTAATTAATTATTCATTTTTATTTCCTCGCTCTGGTAAACTCTGGTAACTCAAAGTACGGCGTTGGTTTCCGTCACTTAATACGCAATGCTTCTTGAATTCGGAAACTGGGGAACAGAAATGTCTTAATGGAAACAGAGAGTCTTAACACTACGTTCCCCTGTTCCCTCTGCCTAATTATCACAAAAGCGCTACTCAGCGTTAAGCCAAAATAACAAAAAAAAAGATCCCCAATACGTTCTACCATTCTGTACCTCAATATATTACATGTTAAACACCGCCTCGTATCTCCATTGTACCGTGAAGGCAAAATTAAGGCACAAACGTTTAACGTTTTCATTTTTAATTCCCGCTATCAGAGTGCGAAATTTAAAAAGCAGATAATATTTTAAGCGGACCACAGCGGTGCGGTCAGCACTCAGGACTCAGGAGCTGTAAAATGTACCTTTTATTGCTCGCCTTTAATTACATTCTTCGCACTCGCGCCGTGCTGTTTGCTTCGTTTGCTTTTCTTTACCGTTGCGTTGTGTATTTTTGTAATATGAACGTTCGTTTGTAGGTCTTTACTAATAATTTAAATTAAATATTTTTCGTTTGTGATTTTTTAATGTTTAAAGGAATAAAGTGTAAGGAGGATTGATAAAGAGCTCTCAATAATATACTTCTAAAAATTGATATGATCGTTGTTGCTAAAAAAAATTAAGACGTCACGTCATGTGAAATAGTTTTACATTAGTCCATAAAATAACTAGTTAATTACAAATCGGTCTCACCCGCCGAGGCTTCCGCACCAATTTCAGGGTTATAGGTCAACGGGAAGTACAACATATAAAATTTGACAAACTTAAGTTTTGTATATGCCTATGCACTCATAGCAAATGAAGTATAAATATAAGTTTGTAATCATTTGCTATGAATTACCTATAAATTTTCGGATTTTTTTCCTTTATTTGTATTGAAAGTTTTCACTTCGTGCCAAATTTCATAATGTAGGTCCATGGGAAATACCCTATAGAATTGATGATGCGGCGAATTTCATACTTACATGCTCGTATTTTTTGATTGCGTTGTCTTGAAAGTTTATCTTTTTCTGTACTTCCAGGGATCACAGATCTAAAAATTTGATAATAATTTTATAGCTTGATATCTTCACGCGGAGTCGAGACAAATGGTCTTGACAGACGGACAACATAGTGATCCTATAAGGGTTCCGTTTTTACCTTTTTTATTTAGCATCAATGTTGTTCATAGTCCAATTATCCGTATTAATTTGAATTGAGAAGGTTAAGTGAGCATTCATATTTTTAAGAGAAAGCTAGAGAGAACTTATAATATAGGCAAAATCACCATAATGTTCTATAATTTAAACTCTATAATTTTAAATCCTTCTTTGTATTGTAAAAAATATAAAATATTAAAGTACAATATAATAAAATATTAAAGTATAATAATACACAATATAAAAAAAAAACTAACAACCAGGATACATCAAATTAGAGATATATTTTTTATAATATTATTTAGTTATATTTAATGATGATTTTTATTTTATTTATATTTACTGTAGATACAACTATTGACTGTGAACATGAGGGTTCAATTCCTTGTTCTGGCAACAAGACAAAGCGCCGTCTAATTCAGCAACTTAAATTATTCAGAAAATTTATCACAAATTATGCTGTATATGGCAAATAATGTATTTATAATATTCATTCAGTATTCCTGTTCACACTATATCTCTGCTCTAACCTTAGAAATGGCTAAACTGACATCACTTTTCATTGGTGAGGTCACATCATTGGGATCAATAAAGAAAGAACAGAAATTGGCTTTAGTTTTTATCCTTCTTACTTTGTACATTTTAGTTCGCTAGTTACCACATATATTAATAGACGCCGCAAACGAACACTATAAAGTTAAAACATTCCACGTAGTATCACTTAACAAAGTAGACGACTCGAATAAATAAAGTAACAAAGTTTCCCCTACAACGTCTCTGCGGAACTAATATTGACATAATTAATAACAAAAGGAGATGGACGTCAATCGTAACTAGAGTTTGAGATCTCAGTTCGTGTTCGTAAATGATTTTGTTATAATTTTGTAATTTATACTAGAATAATGTCTGAATGAGTGATGATTGTTTCGATTATAATGAATCGGATTGATTTTATTTGTAACTGGATCTAAGACGTATGACCAGGGTGTTTCTTGTGTAAGTTCGAGTCGGACTCACCCACCGAGGTTCCCTTACCAATTTAATGATTCATTATCGACGGGAAGGACAACTGGTAAAAATTGGCCAACTTAAATTTATTTTAGGTCTTGACTACGGACGGACGAAGACAACATAGATTACAAAGTTTTAGTTCTTTCTTTTTGATGTACGAAACTCTAAAACGTAAACAAAAGGAAATAAAATATGAATGAGAATGAAACCTATTATACAAAGTCATAAATGATAACGATCTTTAATTTTGGCTTAAGTAGACATAAGAGAAGTACGCTTTTATTCATCTTATACATACATTATATGAAAACACATAATTTCCCCCACATAGACGCGTAATGAAATTCACCATACTCATGTACAAAATAGCGAAAAATATGTCCTTACCAGCTGTTGCTGATGTAAAACGGCATGAAATCTTCAAAGCGGGGGGTAAGAACTCGTTCATATGAATGTGCTACTACTGAGATTTATTCTAATTTTTGTTTCTTTTTTGTTAGGTTGGTTTTGATTACTTGATGATTATACGTTGATGATATTACTATACATATATAAAAAAAAACTTGACATAAAATCACACACTTAACAGTAGTCATTTAACACGTAAAGTAATAAATAAGCTTTACAGGAAGTCTTTCACGTACTGGAAAAATGTATCTTTTTGTATACCTTTCGATTTACTCAACACGAGAGCTCTCTAGAAGGGTCGGGGCTCCCACGTTAAGTGTTCCTTTGCTAAATAAGGCGTAACTTATAGACTCGTGACTGCCTCTACACTTGCCATATTTGTGGAAAATATCAATTTTATATTGCATTGCCTTTTTAGATTTGGAAGTCGTTGACATATTACTTGTAGGGTGGAAGTAAATGTTTGAGTTGAGAGTTTTTTGTGTAATGGTTAAGACGTTTTGTAATTAAAAAATGAAACTATCAAAAAAACTGTTATTATTTGAGAACGTCGTACAGCAGCGTGCGACTGTAAGCGTGACGATTGTGGGTTCGATTCCCACTCAGGACAATATATATTTTTTTATTTGATTGCTCTGGTTACGAGGCAAATCACGGCATGAGTGCCACCACTTAGCGCAATGTCTCAAAAATTGAGCGGTACGTCGGCAACGGAGTGTCTTAACAGTAGATTACACTAAGTTACGCGTGAAGTTAAAACGGTTAAGTAGTGTGAAGGTATTACTTTTATGAAAATTAATTAATAATAAATTAACTATCTTTACGACCAAAACGACTATATACTTACATAATATATATACTTTATAAAATTTAGTATTGAATTACACTGTACAATAGCCTCACATTCCAGCATAATGTAAACTTATCATATACTATAAATAAGCATTTTTATTCAAAGTCAATGTCTTGTCTATATTCTATAGATGACAAAATGCATCAAACCGTTAAACTTTAATTTAATAACAACATCTTTTGTTAGCACATTTAATAACCTATAGACGAAAAATTAGTCATTTCCCAACGCTTATATACATTGAACATTTTATAATTATTTTCTAATAAACATGTGTATGTGGGAAGTAACAAACGTGCTTTAAATAGAATTAATTAAGGAATTTCAATATTAAGACTTATTACATCTCAATATTGGCTGTCACCAATCATTAGAAACGTTACTCGAAATGACTCTCTTGATTGGCTAAAATGTGACTAAATTGAATATTTTGAAGCAACAACATTTAATATTGGAAATAAGTCCCAACTACCAAACTATTGTTAGCAGATAGCAAAGAGTTTTGGATTCAAATATTATAATATAATATTAGATTATTATATAATATTAGATTATTATATAATACTTAGATTAAGTTGTGAGAATTGGGTTGGGTTTTTAGGGCAAAATCAAATGTTAAATAGCTAAACGATTGCCCCTGAGGAGGTCGGCCATCAGGGCTGTCGGTGATTACGGATCCAGATTGAGGAGCTTCATACAATATATTGCCTTCACTATTCGGTTTTAGATCCAACAGCCAAGCGATTGTCTCTCAAGATGTTGGCTAAGGCTTTTCGCTGTCTCATCGACATGACAATAGTCTCGTGTGCTCTCAAGTTTAAATATTAATATAACTTTTGTAAATTTATAGTACACAATTTTTTTACAAGAATTTAATGAATAATATTACATTCCATACTTTTTATTCAGTTAACATATGAACTTCCGACGATTATTAAACATTTTTGAAAAGGAAGAAAAGATAACGAGCTACCTCCTCCACGTGATCAGCCTGAATTATGAGATATGTTACTTGAATACCAAATAAGCCGATGAAAGAACAAAGAAAACTTGCCCAAAATGATTACTAAACCAATCGGCGTACTGTCAACCCCTCAATAATACAGGTGAGATATTATATAAGGACATACACAGACGGTCAGTTTTTTAAAGATTGAGAAAATCAGTAGACATTTTTACTATACGTAGTAATGAATCGGCGTCTGACTAGGACTAGCTTTTTTTTAATTTCACGTTGTATCCCGCAGCGGGGTAGACCGAGGTAGCCGGGACGGGATACAACGCCGCACTTTTCCTCCATACCAGAGCGAAGAATTGAAAATATTAAATATTTCATTTCCTCGAACCCACAACTTCTCCCGTTTCCAGTCACACGCTTGTGACCCTGCACTACGACTTACCTCTAAGAGCAGCTTAAATGTTTATAGCTACATGTACTTGTGTAGAAATATTAAATTATAATAAATATTTTTAAATGTCCACAATAAGATTCTAGGCTTTCATTAAACGTTACAATATTATACTCGTATTAGGAAACATAAAGTTTTTATCGTAAATATTACTTAACAGCTGATACTTAACAGTTTTGATAAATATCTGATATTATCGTATGAGATATATTTCATGTTAAGCGATCAATGATTTCTACGGCCATTGATGTGGGATAAATTTTTGTATCAGATATTGATGACATACATAACTGACTCAATTAAAATTTACTTAACTTTAGCCTTGAACTTTTCAAAAAAAAGTGAAGTAAGTTATTTTAGAAATAGACCGAAAGTGCTATCAGTATAATGTCCGACAAACAAATAAACAAACAATATAAAATACTTATACTTTATAAACTCAGCTTCAAAAGTCTTCAAAATAAGAAAGAAGACGTGATTTGAAAATGGCAATGGAAAATTCGTCCAAAATTTCGTCTAATGGGGTCTAGCGAAATTGATTTTAAAGTAGGTATGGCTGTTTGGCGAATCTCCAATGAGATCGTGTTCCTGAGGTTATGAAAATGTGTTTTAAATAAACCAACGATTTGATCTTTGGTACGAGATAAGAAAGGTTTTCAATTTACTTTAATAATAATAATAATAACAATAATATACAGTTTTATAATTATACTCTTAGAGTTTTATAATTTTCTACGCACATTCTCTGCGTTGGAGAATGAAATGTTTTAAAACTAGTATACTTAGTAGTACTAGTGTTGAGACGAGTGTCAATTTACTTTTTTATTCCATCCATCTAAGCTAAATCAGCTAAAACTATAAGGAACTATAATGATTGCGAATTTTTAATTTTAAGTACGAAATCTCAATAATCATTCCTTCGAGTGGGAGTGAAACCTTCAACCATCGCGTTTACAGGTGACGGGACAGGGACGACGCGCGCTTTATTTGTTTCGACTTCAACAATAACAATAGTATTATCCAAACGTGACTTTAATGATTATCAATCGATGTTAATAATAGTAAAAATATCGTCGTATAAAAATATGTTGTTTTCAATATTTTTTTTATTTATTATTTATTTATTTATTTTTTATTTATTATTTGTATGTAGATAACGAAATTTATCCGTAATATAATATAATATTTTATTTACGATATTAGCATTCGGTTATGTTGATCGTATCTTATTTATATGCGTATATAATAAAATAGCATTATCTTAACAATAGGTTATTCAAGTCAGGCGTGTAATTCTATTGTATTTATATCTAGACTTTATGTCCGTCAACATCCATTGAAAGGTCATTCTATATATTTAAATTCTAAAACCCTTTTAAGAAGCAGCTCGTGGGAATTCTCAACGAAATCAGTTTTGATAAACATCTCTCCATTTGAATACCTGCCTCTCTCAAGTTAATTTTGTTGCCTTTGCTAAAGTTAGTAGGGTAAATATCAGAAATGATGCGATGTTATTACAAACTTCTCCTATATTAAGTAGGCACATATTATTGCTTTGAAACTAAAACTATATGTTTTAGCGGAGTCATTAACTTAAAATATTGATATAAGTGAGTTTTCTTACTTTAAATTAATTAATAATAATACAGGAAGCAATACGTCGCGCACGGGCTCAGTGACTGAAGAGTCGACAAGTTGTAGGTTCGATTCCGACATTTATCTCCTTAAAATGTTGAATATTTTCATTTCTGTTGGCTCTAGTAACGAGAAAATGCGAAAATGCGAGCGCGGCGTTGAATTCCGCCATTCAACATTCATTTTGCCTTCCAAATTCGGCGGAGAGTGGGGAACGGAAGTGTCTTAAAACTAGGTTTCCAGATTTCCACTGCTTACACCATTATATGAGGAATACATAAAAACAAAAATATTTCCTACTGAGTCCATCGTGGCGTGGCGTATCTCAATTCACAACCTCATAGGTAAGATGTAACTATGTAACGTACATAGTTACATCTTACCTCTGAGGTTCTCGAGTGGGGACTCGAGGAAATTAAATATTAAAATTAAATTAAATCAAATTAAATCAGCTTCATGCTGTATCCCGCACACAGGGTAGCGCAGCAGGGTAGGCAGAGGGAACCTAGTGTTAAGACACTCCGTTCCCCACTTTCTGCCGAATTCTGGAAGCATTGCATGTTGAGTGGCAGAACTCAACGCCACGTTTAACCTTGACACCAGAGCGAAGAAATGGAAATATAAATTTAAGTAAATATTTCATCTCTTCGAGTAGGGATCGAACCCACAACCAGTCAGTTTTACAGTCACACCTCGTGCCGTTGCGCCACGACTGGCCTCAAATAAAAAAAATATATATTTATATAAATTTATATTTTCATTTCTTCGCTTTGGTTTCGAGGCAAAGGGTAGCGTTTAATTCCGCCACTCAACACACAATGCCTGCAGAATCCGAATGAAAATACAGCAGAATTGGACTACTGACTAGTTAAGCGTCAAATTGCAAGCGACATACGTATGTATATTGTATATATTATCATGTATTGCTATGTGGTACTTAGAGCTAATTGAGTTGATCATAGGTCCCCAACGTGGAATGTGTATAGAACCCTTCCGCTTAATTGAGAATACTTTACTACTCAGTTTCACGTTTTTCACTGTATAAACTGTGGGCAAAAAATGCCTAGTGTCAAAGTAATCATTTCTTTAACTTTCACTCGAATTTTGTATCTGCGTTTTGATTGTTTTTTGTTAAATTCATAATCGTTTTTTATATTATTTATTTACTTATAAATATAATCATTTTATCAAGTGGGAATCGACCCAATGACCATGGGGTTTACAGTCAGAATATTTCACTGCTCAAATAGCCAGAATTATTCTAAAATATATTTATTGTGTACACATCCTTTATTGTATTCACATATATAAGGATATCCTTATGTATGCAGCTTCTGCATAACATTCAAGCTGAATACATTTATATTATTTAAATCCCTGGTTAGAAACGTTTCACAAAATTAATCACTTCCGAGCTGGTATAATTGACAAGATTTTCTATTAAATTTTAAACGCTATGAGAATAATTAAGAAGATTCCTCTCGAAGCTCGCTCACCAAATAATTAAAATGTAGCCCAAAACAATAACAAGGAGAATGAAGGAATTATTAAAAAAAAATTTCCGAAAACATTTCTAATATTAATATATCAATACAATTTTGTATACTTAAGGAAATTTTATTTTAAATGAGAAGATTCTGTGGTCAGCTTCTACGGCTTTTTCAATATGAAACAAAAGAATATTTTGTAAAGCCTTCTGATTAATGAGATTTTTCCCTCGCAAAAATGGTGTTAAAATTTTTTTTCTTAAGAAATTATATTACTTAAAAAATCTCTACTATTTTATGAATATTTTTTAAAATTATTTCAAACTAGCAATCCGCTCGCAGCTTTATCCACTTGAACTACAGCTTGTTTCGTGTTCTAATAACATTATAATTCTAAAACTAAATTTTAGCCAGTGCTTTAAAACGGTTAACTCTATATGTAATAAGACAGTAAAAATATTTTGTCTGTACCTTTTGTAATTTTGACTGAAATGGATATAAGGATACTTTAAAAGAACAATAGAAATCAAAAATATATTTTTTTTATTTCTAGTCTGTCTGTCTGTCGATATGTATGGTCACATTTTTCTCTGAAAATACTAAACCGATTTACTTAAAAATGTCACCAATTGCTTTGTTTTAAATGAACTTAACAATTACAGTTTGTTTCATCAAAATCTGTTTATTAAAAAAAAAAGTTATCGCCATTTGAATGAACTCAAGGCATTAGTTTGCATGTTAATGTTATATAGCAATCACGCTGGTAAGATTCTTGGCCAAAGAATGACATACGCAACGTCTTGGTTATATGACTGTTGAAAAAAATATATTTTTGAAGCGCTATTATACAATATTTTATAGAATAAAGTAAAAAAATCATACATAAATCATAACAGTTAACTATAAAGAACGATTTGTTCTTCAAGGAAATATCAAGTAAATACATAGATTTTTTGGTTCGTTCGTTTGTTTGAAATAAATCTATATAATAATGCCTAAAAACATCCTATCTACGTGTACACTGTAATAACTACATATATGCCAATTGTACATTTAGCTAATAACATATGTAACTAATTTAAAAACTGTACAGGAGTTAATATGCAATCATTACAGTTA
>DWQW01008699.1:0-13669 GCA_018249695.1 Heliconius erato demophoon
GTGAAGTTGGTTTTATTCATTCAATTTTATTGCAATCTCCTAGATTGTGCAATCCTCAAGTTAATAGTTTATTGCAAATTTACCTTTTGATAATTCCGTACAGTGTCTGCCCCAGTCAAGCTAACCCCGTCTCTGGTAAGAGTGGCTCGTATATCTGACACGGGGAGTGTAGCGCCACGGAGCGCCAACGCCTCGTGGTCGGGGTTCAGCGCCGGGTAGACGGACACCACGCAGGAGTCGAGTTTCTGGGTGTCCACCTCGGCGCCGCCGCGCGCCAGCACGCGCACGCGCAGGTCGGGCAGCACGGGCAGGCCGGCGCGGAAGTGCGCGTAGTCGCGCGCCGCGTCCGCGCTGCCGTTGAGCAGGATGGTGGGCGTCTGCGGCGCCAGCACCATCACGTACGACTCCGCCGGCCGCGCCGACACCACGCGCCCGTTGTCGCAGCTGCCCATACATACGCACGTATTAAGTATATATATTGTTACGCGCCACCCGGCTCGTCGGCAACTCTCGGGTACGCTGTCGCCGAGCGGTCGGGGAGGGGCTTGGCGGGAAAGGAATGACGCGCGCATATATTGTAAAATTTGGGCGGGAAAATGTTTTTGGTTGGAGTGAAGAGTATAGTAGATTGTAATGAACATTATTGTAAGAAATATAGCTATTGGAAGTGAATAAGTGTTTCAATATACACTTTTTGCGTTATATTATCGTTATATTTCTTTAGTTTACAACTTTATTACTAGTGTAATAATGTATATTAAAAAAAAACCCAAATAGAGAAAAACAAACTACATAATAACTAATAAGTAATTGAGGCCGTCGTGGCACAGGTGCACAAGTGTGTTACTGAAAATAGTTGTGAGTTCGGTTCTCTCTCGGAGAAACAATATATTTTATATTCTTGTATCAAAGCAAAGCGCCGCATTGAGTTCGACCACTGAATATTGAACCTTGATAATAAGGGAGGATACTATATATACTGCCGGTCACAGCTAATTCTCGGTCTAATCTCATTTTCTTATATGACAAATATTCTTATATATAAAATTGGACCGGTAATTAATCGAAGGAACAGCAGCATGAACCGTGACTGGCACTTTAGTGTAAATCCTCCCAAAATAGTAAAAAAAAAATACTAACGTGATAGTAGTAGCGAGGTGTACATTCCGTCTTCCAGGTGTTGGGAAGGCGCGCGCGTCGCCATATGCGACACGACGTACCAACGTTTCCACTTCCGCTGCTCCATCACCCTCGACCGATACTGACTTCAGATCTATTTGGAAATTAACACATTTCTTAATGTAAATATTAACAAAATAATTATTAGGTATTGAATGAAACGAATTGTGTTCTTTACTTCATAGTTAAAGACATCATACGTCTTTGATGCAGCGTTATAGTTAAATAAGTATGTGGAAAAAATACAAGAACATTTGTTCTTCTACGATTTATTCTAGGATTTGGAACCGATAATAAATTATTGCATGTCGTTAAACACTATATACTAACAACAAAACTGCATTACAATCACACGAGTCCTATTAAAATTATAAATGTGAATATTTGTGAATACTTATTATTCATACAAAAATTTCTGAATCGATCTAAATGAAACTTTACAGTAATATATTATATTATAACATATACGCCAGAACAACATATTGGCTACAAATTTTATAGCGAATTTGTATAATTTGGCTATAACATAGCAATATCTTTAAGATAACGTAACGACGTATATTTTAATATTTTTCAAGTTTAAGACTATAAAGATTAAAGACAACAATACTAACATAGGTCAGGTGCCAAACTCAGCCCCTCCCTACACCTGGCGGTACAGCGCAGGGCGGCGGCGGACTGCACCCCGCCCACCAGCACTCCGAGACCTGCCATCCAACCGTGCATGTGGTGTTTCATGTCGTTTTCTGTACCTGCAATATGAGAATTGAGTATTTATTAGTATATCATTATAATTTGATTGGTTATATAAAGAAAAGTTATTGAAAATTTACGTACACAAAATATGAGGCCAGTCGTAGCGCAGTGGAACAAAGTGTGACTGCAAAACCGACTGGTTGTGGGTTCGATCCCCACTCGAGGAGATGAAATATTTATTTAAATTTATATATCTATTTTTTCGCTCTGGTGTCGAGGCACAGCGCGGCGTTGAGTTCTGCCACTTAACACGCAATGCCTCCATAATTTGGCAGAAAGTGGGGAACGGGGTGTCTTACACTAGGTTACCTCTGCCTACTTTGCTGTGTGTGGGATACAGCATGAAACTTTTTTTTTATATTTTTATTTTTTAATGCGATTGAAGTCTACAATAATGAGACAAGAATAATTAAACACAGACAGGCGAATTGTCATTTAATGGTATTTCATTTCTATGTATCTTACACATTTTTGCCGGAAAGTCGGGAGCGTAGAATTATAACACTAAACTTCCTTTACCTAACACGCATGTAGCAGACATGCGGGATACAGCGTGCAAGCTGATAAAAAAAAACAAAAGAAAAACTATCACATTTGTATCATTTAATGAACTCACCCTGCCAACAAGCGCCGACCACCAAGGTAGTATTGACTCCGTGCGCGGGGTGCAGCGGCCAGTCGTCGATGACCTCGGGGGCCTTAGCGTCGGGCGCGCGCCACGCCTCGCCGTCCACGAACAGCTCCACGTTGGGGAAACGCACGTTCACTGCGTAGTGGTGCCATTCGTTGTCGCATACCTTTTAAATTTGTGATGATATATTAAATGGTGGCAGTTAGATATGTGCATTGAGTTTTAAGTGGGATATTTTTAAAGGTACATGTCATTTCCCGAAGATAGCAGGGTAGGCAGAGGGTCTAGAAATCTTAAGACTCTCGTCCCCACGTACCGCCTAATTTTCGGGGTATTTTGTGTTGAATGGCAGATCTCTTACCACTCACAAACAATATTGCTTTTCATAATAAAATTAGTGTTAATTTATTGAATAGAAGTAAATGGGTATTTAAAAAAAACCTCAATTAACTGTCACAAAAATATTTTATATACAAGTTTATATATACTTGTCTGTATTCTAACATATAATGTTAATTCACTCAAAATAATTAAAATAAAAATCTTTGGAAAAATATTCTTAAAGTAACATGTTAATGTGTGTGAGTGTGTGTCTCTCAAATGTGATGTGTATTTTGTATATGAATGATGGTGTGTTGTATAAATAAGTAAGTTGCGAAAAAAAGACAAAGATTTTAAAGCTATTAATTACTATTTGTAGAGCAAGTTTTCGTCTCAAGAGGGTCCATGTAAGAACTCTCTCTGGTAAAGAGGCAAAGCACGGAGCGCGGAGTTCCACCGCTCAACACAAGAATTCGGGGGAAAGCTGGGGAGGGAAGTGTCTTAATGGGAACGTAGTGTTTAAAGACAAGGTTAGGTAACTACGTTTTCAGGTTCCCTTTGCGTACCCTGCTATGTGTAGGATATAGTGTGACGGTAAAAAAAAAGTGCATTTAATTTTTTTAAGAAACAGTGCAATATTATTATCAATTTTCAGGGAAGTTTCGTAATAAAAAAAAATAATACTGAAAATTTTATTCAATACAAGCATATTTTTAACAACAAATATTATAAACAGAAAAAGATACAAAATCATGACATACCTCAGGCAGCTTCCAGCGCCATTCAGCCGGTCTGAAGATGTTCAGATCTCCTTCACCGAAGTCTCGTCTTAGCAAGAGAATGAGTCGGCAGTTGCGTACGAACAGCGCGTAGTGGTGTCGGTTCATTTCTGTAATAATATTATATATATATATATTTATCTAGAGTCCTTTTATCTTATTGAATATATTAATAGCAGTGCAGGCAGAAGCCTAGTGTAAAAACACTCTGTTCACCCCTCCCAATTTAGAGATATTACGCGAAAATGGCTGAGGTCAACGCTGCGCCATTTTGTTATTAGAGCGAGGAAAACACAATGATTCATTCCTCGCAGAATGATAATAGAACCCACAACCCTCGCGTTTACAGTTACAAGCTGAGCCGCTAAGCCAAGACGGTCTATAATTAATAACATATAGAAGATAAATTGCTACACACTATGATCATCAGCCAAGCAAACAACATGCTCTTTTCTGTGCTTGTCATGGTCTGGTGGAGGAGCATGCCTCAACCAGGTGCTGATTGAGAAGGTGGATCCAAGGGAATGCTTCAGGATTGTTTCCGGCACCACAGCTGATGTTGATTCACCATCGAATTCGAATATTTGCTCCCCATCGCGCCCTGTTTGTGCAGTAAAGTCATTAATATTTTTATTTTAGAATGTAGTTGGTAAGTTGTTGACTACGTATATTTTATTTATATTTAGTTTCTATTGTATTTTTTATTTTATAATTTTTAGACGTGCCAGTTACATTTTTCCGCAATCTAACTTTGGTGGAATGGATATTAGTAGTCTGCTTGATGAGTAGTTTTTCCTTTTAAATGTACACTTTCTTACCTTTATCATAGCCATATAATATACAAACAGATACCAAATACAATTATTCATAAATACATCATGCATATAGATCAATGTCTGAAGCGATAAGGAAATATGGTTACAGATTAGCATATCTCTAGAGATATTCCAGCACATGTTAGACTGTAGACGAGCATTTTGGGCTAAGTTCCTGCGGTATTCAACTTAGGCAGGAAGTTATAACCGAATTAATACAGTGCCGATCTAAATTGTAGCGTATTTGGTTGGTTTCTAAATGAATGTAAATTTATCAAATGAGTTAGGAACGTAAAATAAATGTGCATAATACATTATTAGAAATTAACAATTAAATGATACGATAAAATATCATAAAGATCTAATATAATATTTCTGTCCTTTTAGATTGTAAGGAGTAATTGCATACCTGAGTCTGGTTTCAGAGACTTGGCCCATTCATTGCCCGCACCGGGACTTGGAAGAAGATCGATAGTTTTAGAATCCAAGCCTGTAATTTTAAAAAAAAATCCCAATATTATGCATATATGCAAACAAATGATATAAGTATCATCTCTATCATTATCATTACTTGATCAAAATATTCAAACATTAATGGCTCTACAACCTACCGCAAATAGTCCTCTGAGAATGTAATGTATAAGTATCTCTGTCACAAGCTACACCAGCTCTGGAAGCTTGCAAAGTGACAGCTGCCTGGATCCTGGTGACTCCTGGACACCTTTCGTCGCTGGAGCACGCCTCTAACCTTGCGGCAGGGAAGAGAGCAAGAGGACCTGTACCTGGTGCGTAGTCTACACGCTCTGCGAGACCTAGAACATTATCGACGAGTTAGAAACATTACGTGAAATGATAATAGTAAATCTTATACAATAAATTGTTTGATATATTCGTAGCGTTTTAAGCCTTTAAAGTATAAAGAAGGGTGTTAAAAGTTTGATTTTTCTGTGTTTGTACGTCTGTAGCATTGTAACTCTATAATAGATGAACCGATCCAAATCTATGTTTTTTGTTTCAAAGGTGACTTAATCGAGAGTATTTTAGCCAATTCGAGAAAATATGCCGCTTTTATATCATCATCAGCTCTTTTTAAAATGATAAAAGTATGTAAATAAGAGTTTTTTTATATCGGAGGTTTCTTATTTTTTTTAAGTATATGTTATTACTTTTTTCTAAGCTACTCTGCCTATACTAATTGCATAATACATATTCTGTATATAAAACGTATTTTATGTTATAAAAACAGTGTGGTTAAAAAAGATTCCTCTTGAACATGTGGTGTGGCGTACTTTATATTATGTTAACGCTTGTTTATTTTAGTTACAAACATTCTCCAAATTTTTTTCCTATTACAAACAGTAACGCCTTAATTGCACCTTGATGACGTCCTTTCTCCCAACTTATACATACACATACATACATATGGTTACATACAAACATACGTATGGTTTGCATGAAGACGAATCCGTGTAATTTATTTAATTGTTTGAGTTTATAACGAGCAAAAGTTTTGTGTATAATTTTGAAACTTCTGTACCGTTAAGAGAAAAGAGCCTTGTGATGTCATTACATAGCATGAAAGTTTTGTATACATCCTTATGTACATATTAAACAATAATATACGTCATGGAATCTGTTTTGAATCAATAAATGTCAAAGAGTGTTATATATTAGTTTTTATTTTATTTTTAGCGAATTTTTTTTCTAAATTTGCAACCGTGAATTTTTCTGCTGCTTCTTTATCTTTCTCGAATCGAATCCACAAACGTCGCGTCGACAATAAGAATAATAACAATAAATTCTCAGAATTTTGTAGTTTCTCGCTTTTATCGCTACAAAATAGCAATAATATATATAGACATACAGATCAATACGTTGAATATTTATTTCCTACCCCATTGGCTACTTACCCTTCCATCCAGCGCGGCAAGGCTTATTCACTTTGATGGTGACCATGACGGGCGCGGACTGCATCATGCCGCAGTCGTACGCAACTACCGACAAGATGTGGTTGTGCGATTTGTCGTACTCTAGAGGCTCTGTGTTGCGGATCACACCTGTAAAAGAATTATTTATGTTAAAATTACAATAATTTTCAAGCTCAATCATGTTTGTTTTATTTTTATTTTGTTGTTAACTTGAATACAATTGGCAATTCTATACCTATTATACTTAAATAATTAACAGAATGTTCTCTATTTCACAAATTTATAAATTTACAAGTTACAAGTAAATATCCTTTTAACAAGTTAAACAAAAACATAAACAACGATTTTATTTCTTCAATCGCAAAAAGAAGATTTGTCGAAAATCGTAATACAAAAAAAATCTCGAATTACCCTCATTATCAATAATGAATGGTTGGCTGCGGTCCCCATCGTTCAGTATCTCGTACTTGCACACGTCCCCATAACGCGGCGTACAGTCTCTGTCAGTAGCCTCTACGCGGACTATTTCGTCGTACAGCTTGCCTTCGTCTACGGAGCGTACGTACGCTGCTTGGCTGAATACTGGCGCGAATTCATTTACGTCGGTCACTGTTATGTGTACCGGGACGCTGGAATTAAAAAAATAATTAGAATAAATAAGGAATTTAAAAAATTGAGGAGAGTTGTAGAATTGATTTCTAAAAATCACTCGACTGGAGTTCATCTAAATTTGAGCATTTAGAGATATGGCTTGTTTACTCTACAAATTAATATAAGGATATAACAGAATAATGAACCATTCGTAATTTTTTGAAACATATTTTATCATAGGGTATGAATTATACATCGTTAAAAGATTATTTTAATAGCTGAAGCCAAAAGATTATTTAAGGCAGTTGTGGCGCAGCAGTAGATGTGGGCTTAATTCTCACAGGGACAATTGAATTATTTTCATTTCCTCGTTCCGTTAATATAACAAAGCGGTGTTAAGTTCCGCAACTCGAAAGATGTCGAACGTAGTGTATATAGTTATATAGATACAGCGTGAAATAAAAAAAAAACATTAAACTTACGTGTTCGAGTAAGAGCCGTCGCATCCCACAGCGGCGATGTCAAACTTGTAGTTCCGACGTTTCTCGCAATTGAGTGGGTAGCGCACGCGCAGACGCGCCTCGTTCTCGTCTATTACCATTATCTAAAAAATAAAATGATCATATTAATTTATTTATTACTATTTGTAACTCGATAATGTAAAAACACAAATATCAACATATCTGTGTTTTTATATTTATATAAATCATAGACATGCATTTCAATTTTATTTATTTGTATAGGAGTTATATTTCGTCTTGTTAATTAACCGTTTAATTTTGTATGTAACTTGAGGCTGTTGTTGCAGAGGGACAAACGTACGACTACGCACGCACACGCAACGATTGTGGGTTTGATTCCCCCTCGGGGAAATGAAATATTCAATATTTTCATTTCTTCGCGTTGGTCACGAGGCGGAGGCGTTTAGTTGCGCCACGCAACAAACAATGCCTCAAATTTCCTCTGTCTACCCTGTTATATGCGGGATACAGTGGTAGTTTAAGTTGAAGTCGGTTAAAATAAAATGACTTCTCCCAAAAATAGATATAACTTCTCAGGTAGATATCGATCGGACGTGTCGCGACCGACCGTCGACATCGCATCTATTTTAGTGTTTGACCAGAAATGTGAATCACTTGTTATATGTATGTACTATGTATATAAATAATACTGTTCCTTACTCAGATCTTATCTAAATATAAATAAATCAGCTTCACGCTATATCCCGCAAACAGCAGGGTAGGCAGAGGGAATTTAGTGTTAAGATACTCCGTTCCCCACTTTCTGCCGAATTCTGGAGGCATTGCGTATTGAGTGGCAGAACTCAACGCCGCGCTTTGCCTCGAGACTAGAGCGAAGAAATGGAAATATAAATTTAAATAAATATTACATCTCCTCGAGTGGGGATCGAACCCACAACCGGTCGGTTTTACAATCACACTTTGTGTTGTCTCTTATCTTATCTAAATATAGGAAATCAATATTTTATGCTTTATTTAATTAATTTGATTTTTTACTAAATTACCAACTGAAACTTCATGCCTCTTAGTTATTGATCTCAATTGTTTTTTTGCATTTTGTCGTTATGGTAACAAGACTAAGCGCGGCGTTGAGTTTCTAAACTCAACTCCATCCCCCATGCAAGGGGATCTGAGTTAACTTATTACTAGGTTCCCTTTGCCTACTCTGCTATATGCGAGATATAACGTGAAGCTATTTTATAAACATATATATAATAAAAGAGTAAAAGAAGCAATCAAGTTGAGTAGAAAAATTCTAAAACAAATTTAACAATTTACGAGTCACAACCAATCTCATCTCAGGTTGCCAGAGACTTAGGCACGTAACAGAATCCTGTAATATAAAATGAGGTGACGGAACAAAAATGACGACAAGAAGACGACAGCTGAAGATAATAACTATTATATTTATTTCATAAGATTAGCATTCGAAAGTTATATAGAAAACAGAACACTAAGTATATAGTACGGTGGTGACGCAATTCAAAAGTATCTGATATCATGTCTAAGGTAAAATTGTCTTATCACAAATTTCTCCCAAACAGAACAGAACCCAAAACAATGTTTTTAATTTTTTTTTGTCAGTTTGTCTGTAGGTTTGTTCAAGCCATTCTCAGAAACGGCTTTACTTTTAAATATATGGATTATCTTTAAAATTATAGATAAGTTACTAGATCACGCAACTAGTACAGGTGATAAAAATAAATCGTAGTACAAGCGGGCGAAGCCGAATCGGGTCGCTAGTTCTAAAATAAATCCAACAAAGTAACGACCAATAACGGTATAACAGTACACGTAGATACGTAATCGAACGATGTTACTCGTTGTCTTGTAACATAAAACGAGGTGACGGAATAAAACAGACCAATAAAGATGCTGCTCTAAAACTTATTGTGTTTCTCGCTTTAAAGTAGAATGATATTGACAGCATAAAAAGGATGCCTATCGTTCTGAATGTATAGATATTATAGTATATTGTAGGATAGAATTCATTGTTATTTAATTTTAACTATAAATGTTTTAGATACAGTGAAGTTGGTAGCTGATTAATATGAACATGAACTGTCGTTAAACGAATAAGCGAACCCTTTAAGGAATAAAAAACAATAGTGATGTCTAAAATAATATAAGTAAATCTCTTAAAAAAATAGTGGTAATGTGAATGGTTTTGCAATTAAGTAAAAAATATACAGAATCGTAAGGCAATTGAAATTTGTCGGAAGATATTTTTTTAAACTTTCCTACCCTAGTGATTACACTTCAAAAGAGACACTTTTCTTCGAGATTTTTAGTCAGGCTATCTGTTTTATGGCTGTGCCACTGGGTCACTAAGAAAAAACCCAAAAAGAATAAATTTGCATCAGGTATAGGAAAATATTGAACATTAAACAAAAAAATCTTCTTGTCTTTTTTATAAATTTTACAAAAGAGATCCTTCATAGTTCATCGGTGAGATGAAACTTTAATCCTAAAGCGACACATAAAAGAAGTTAACTATACAATCTTCATAACTTGGTTTTAATGAGACTTGGTTCAGTTGTTTAAATCCCCATTAATTCTACTAACAAGCAGATATTCTGTTACCTTAAAGTATAAACGTTACGACATGATCGCTTCCAATAATTCCAGAACTTTATTGAGAAACACCGTGTTCCGCTTAGACGGTTGTTTGATGTAACATTATATTTGACCTTGTTAAGTTGACAAGATTTAATTTAGTTTAATAAAGTTGTTTTTGCTTCTTTTAGCTATATATTCTAATAATACCTATATTGTAAAGGGAGTAGAAGAAAAATAGCAGACATTAAATGAGTTAGTGGTTCCCGAAACGGTATCTAGAATAGATATAGAGTACGTACAACATACACATGTACGATGTAGAACATACACATGTACGATGTAAAACTACTAGTCAATTATCCATATTTCGAAGTTTCCAAGTCTACGGTACTAAATATTTGATCATAAACTTAATTATAATAATATATAATCATAAACTAAATTAATTTGATTATTCGTCTAACGAAAACGTAAAACACTTAGCGAAAACTTTCTCGGAGTTCAGAAGTCAGTAACTCTGTAAGCCCTTCGGAGGTCGATCAGAGAAAAAGTATCGTGAAAACTGTCGATGTAAATACTGCTATAGTTATAGAGTTCTATTCAATTATTAGTTTTATATCTTCGATGTACGATTGCTTGTAATTTTATTATAGTAGTTATTTCATTTTCTCTTTTATAAGTAGGTGTATAAGATTAGTTAAATGTTTGGGTTTTATTTTTGTGTTATATATTTTTTCACATTTTATAAATTGCTTATAACGAACGAACGAACGACAGCTGCACGTACGAAAAAGCATGACTCATTGTCACGTTTCACCTGAGCCGAGCGTGCGAGCGAAAGCGCAGAAAAAACGAGAGACATGATTGTTACTTGAAATTAATCTGTATAAATTAATTATCTGTATTAAATTCTGGAGGCACAGCGTGTTGAGTGATGGACTCAACGCGACTCAACGATGTTTAAATACTATATGTTTTAACAAAACATATAGTTACTAACCTAAGTAAATTACCTAAGTAGAAAATTAAAATAAACATAAGAAAAAAAATTGTACATACAAATTTTATGAAAGCGCACACGATTTTTTTAAGGAATTCTAATGATTACTTTCAATTTCTTTGTAGGCTAATGATTACTTTAAATTTCTTAGGAGTTGTTTAATCTCAATTTGGCCAACATCTGATGATGATTGCATTAAATAAACAATATGATACATACATATAATGCTCATGCCAATACGATTCAATTATATGTACGTTCCCATTAACTACTATTCATTTTTACCTATTATACTCACAGCATAATATGTATAGCACCATGTATGTATATATGAACAAATACAATACGCATATTTTTTTAGTTTTAGTTTAAATGTTTAATTTAAACTTTTATAGATATAAAAGCAACATTGTAAATACCAATACGGCCCCATGATCGTCAGATGTCAACATTAAAAGAGTTAAAAATACATTTTCACAGTGACAAACCGGTGTAAAAACTTTTGGCATCGTAACTGAAGCATAAACGATAAGAAAATAATAAAACCTAAAAGTTAAAAAACCTCGAATGCATTTTTCAAATAACAAACTTCGTGATAAATCTGAACCAATAAATAATATTGAAGTGATACGTTTTGAAGTTTCCAAACTTTGCGAAACGGAAGATGCAATAAATTGAATAAATATTTTTGCACCATTCGCCCGAATGTAATGCCAGATTTATTGCGGATTGTAGGTAAGACTGTGACTTTGTTTGTGGTTCCAAGTAAATAATAATAGGGAGAAGATCTATGTAATGTTCTGTAGAAACTTGCGTTATGGGGTCTTCATGGGGCAATTGGACATGGTCCGAAATAAGCGCAATAGTTGTGGATTCGATGCCCGAAATGATTAGGTACATTAAATTTATTTTTATTTCCTTGCTCTCGTAGGCAAAGCGCAGGGTTCAGTTCCGCCAAATAATCCGGAGCTTTTGGAGGAAAGTGGACAACGGAGTATCTTTAACACTAGGTTCCCTCTGCACACCTTAGTGCGTGAAGCCGCTCACCTCATTGCACAAAAATAGCTTTAAGCTTTTGCACCGAGCAGGTTAAGCAGAGGGAACCTAGTAAAATCACACTCCGTTTCCTACTTTTTCATAAATATCGTGACATAACGTGTTGAGTGACTCAACTTAAGTTTTGGTGCTGGGTGGTTAAGTCCGTGTGGCCCCAATAAAATGCAAACAATGCATTGTAGATAAAAAAAATAATAATACAGACAATATTCTCAGCTAACTTTTCAGCTACTATTTCAGCAAAAATACAATTTCATATAAAGTATAAGTATATTTCTTGTAGCCTCCAGAACTGCAGTCCTGAGTGGCCGCAGTTCGCAGCTTGTAAAAGGCAAATACATATTTCGTTAAAATATCGCGTTGGTGTAAATTTCCCTTGGGAAATCGTTGTGTGTTAGTTCTAAACGTTATTGGGGCTCAGTTTTGATGAAATGCTTTTAATTGTCATCTGGCAATGCTTTTATATGAAATTTTTGATTAATAATTGTTGGTAATTTAAAATCAGCTTCATGCTGTATGTATGGAGGCCTGTCGTGGCGCAGTGGCACAAAGTGTGACTGCTAAACCGACTGGTTGTGGGTTCGATCCCCACTCGAGGAGATGAAATATTTACTTAAATTTATATTTCCATTTCTTCGCTCTGGTGTCGAGGTTAAGCGCGGCGTTGAGTTCTGCCACTCAACACGCAATGCCTCCAGAATTCGGCAGAAAGTGGGGAACTGGGTGTCTACACTAGGTTCCCTCTGCCTACCCTGCTGTGTGCGGAATACAGCGTGAAGCTGTTGGTAATTTAGTTTATATTATTTTATTTATTAAATACAATTAGAATACGACTGGCACGTGATAAATAATTTATTTTCATTTCCTCGCTATGGTAATAAGATTATATGCATCGTTGAGTTTTACTAAGTAAGTGTGGAATGGAGTGTGTAAGCACTAGATAGGACCTACCTGCCTACTAATATTTAATATTTCTCACCTTTTTCGCACCTAAAAATTGAAAATATATTCACAAGCAAACTAACGCCTTACGAATTATTTATTTAACCTGTATGCTGATTATCTGTGACGATAAATCGTCATATTTAAAATTTAATAAGTATATTTTAAATTAAATACGACGATACGACGTTGAAACCAATCGGTCGCTGGATCCATTCAGAGGGCATGCCATTCATAAAACGCAAAAATGTATTACAATAGTTATTTGTTTCTATAGAAGTAGCACAATTTGAACACAATATCAGCTTTACACTAACTATTTCTCGCATATATGTGATAGGGTGGCCGCAGATCCTAGTGTTAGGAAATACCGTTCTCCACATTCGAGACTTTTTGTTGAGTAGCGAAACATACCACCAAGCTATTATATACGCAAGGATATGAAAAAAAAAGTAATCATTCCATCGAATGGGAATCGAACTAACAACCGCGCTTACAATCGGACTGTCACTGCGACAATGCCGTCATTACTTATTTAAAAATAAACATTAATTGGAACGAATATCGAAACTATAACCAAAATAACTACAA
>DWQW01008700.1:0-13668 GCA_018249695.1 Heliconius erato demophoon
CGAACCGTACTTATCCGATCTAACGTTTCAAATGGATTTTATTTCGTTCGAATGCGTATTCCCAAACATTGATGGCTGTTATTACTACTACCTTTTTGAAATGCTATACTCGTATACACAATTATTATTAAATATAAAATAGCATTAAAATAATTCGTTCCTTTGAGAATAGAACTGAGAACTGCAAGATATGTACATCAGTTAAGAAAATAGGTTTCAGTTTTTTGGACGTTTTTTCTACAATATTCTTTTACAATTGTCTATTCATCTAGAAAATTGGTTGAAAAAATGTTGCTTATTTACGTAAAAAAGGAAAACAAGATAATTGATTTATTTATGTCTTTGATAGGACAATAAAATATTAAAAATAATAATAATAAAACTCTAAATTATTATTTTAAAACAGTAAATTTAATACTACATCTCTACCAGTTATTTAATATTACCAAGTATTTTATTTTAATTTGGTCAAAAAAAAAAATAATAACCCAATACAAAATTAGAAACCTGTATATCAATATTTTCAAAGATATTGTTTATCAAAGCCCTTTGAAATACGAACGAGACAGTTAATTCCCGACAAAACAGAATAATGACCATCAGATTCCCTATAATAAGACTGAAGGGATTCCCCTGATTTTACGGCCGTCCGAGTAAACACCCGTTTAGATGTAACGAGGTCTATTTACAGATCTCATCATAGCTGATGTAATTTTATTTTACATTTTTATATTACACTTTTTTATTGCTTATCATATATTTTTTGTGCAATTGCTTTTTTTTATTAAATTTGAATTAAGTGATTTTTTTTTTGGTCTTTATAATGTAAACGAAAGATCCCTTTTTTCCCCTTCCTTATTTCCTAACCTACGTACATGGCCAATTTTAGTCTTAGTAAAAAAGAGTTTTATATTTCGAAACTTTTGTATATAACAATCTAATCAGCTTCACGCTGTATCCTGCACACAGCAGGGTAGGCAGAGGGAACCTAGTGTTAAGATACTCCGTTCCCCATTTTCTGCCGAATTTTGGAGGCATTGCGTGTTGAGTGGCAGAATTCAACGCCGCGCTTGTCCTCGACACCAGAGCGAAGAAATGGCAATATAAATTTAAGTAAATATTTCATCTCCTCGAGTGAGGATCGAACCCACAACCAGTCGGTTTTACAGTCACACCTCATGCCGCTGCGCCACGACCGGCTACGTTATTACGTTTGAATTTGGCAATATTTTAACATGATTTTACTTCCCTAGAATCTGGCACATCTCGCGAATACCAGCACAGTATGCAAAATACACTGCAGTTGGTAGCAAATTCATGAGTTCTGGTCTTTGATGAGTATTGTTTCTTAATCAGGTCAAGCTTTACATGAAGCAGTGGCTCATGCGTACAAAGCTTTAGCTTTAGCTTTTCCCACTATTCCTCGTTGGTGTAAATACGCATTTTTTCCGTGATGACTCACTAAATAGATACTTTTTTTAATTTCACATTTTTACACGCACAAGAAGAAAATTAGTATCAAAACACTCCGTTCGCAACTTTCTACCGTAATTTGAAATATTGCTTATTGAATAGCGGATTTAGTGCCGCGCGGAGAAATATAAATATTTTATTTCTTCTAATCGTCCAGGCCAGTCGTGGCGCAGCGGCACGAGGTGTGTCTGTAAAATCGACTGGTTGTGGGTTCGATCCCCACTCGAGAAGATGAAATATTTAATTAAATTTATATTTCCATTTTCTTCGCTCTGGTGTCGAGGTTAAGCGCGGCGTTGAGTTCTACCACTCAACACGCAATGCCTCCAGAATTCGGCAGAAAGTGGGGAACAGAGTGTCTTAACACTAGGCCTCTGCCTACCCTGCTGTGTGCGGGATACAGCGTGAAGCTGATTTAATTTTTTTTGAATAGGAAGCAAACCCACAACCATCGCGGTTACTATCCAACACTGTACTGCTACACCACGATAAATATAAAGACAAAAAATCATATTTAACTAATTCCCGTCCCAGTTTTATTCAAGCGTCAAATTGTCAAAGTTGAACACTTCTAGTCGTCAACACGCTTGCAACTCAAGCCCCTAAAGAGTATTTTGCTGTGTAATTATTTAATGTCATAACTTGACTTCGTCATATTTGAAATTGTCACGCGGTTTGGGTTTAAAAAGAGTTAAAATATATTATTATGGCTCAATTTAAACTAACAACTGTTTTTGTCAAGTAAAAAGTAAGTACAGAAAATAAATATTTTCAGCAATTTTTGTAGACGTTTTAAGGAACAACGTGTTTTAAAAAACTCTACTTGGTATGTTTTTCTCGCATTGGTAACGAGGCAAAAGGCGGCGCCTAGCTCCGCCACTCAACACCTGTCCTCTGTTCTGCTATGTGCGAGATACAGAGTGAAGCTTAAAAAAATATATATTTTTCTACATTTAAGAAAGAAAAATACTTTTAATAAACGTATAAAAATTGGAATGTAGCGGGATTTGAACCCGCATGTCTTGGCAACCGCCCAAGCGCTCTGATAACTAAGCTATAAGTTCTTATTAAGCTATCGCGAAATTCTTATATGCTTATTATAAACAATATAGTTAACACTATAAGAATCATAACCGCCTATAGGCTATGGTTCAAATCATGCTAGGTTAAAATTTTTTACAATTGCAGTGCACGGCGGGTGGCGCTGAGCGAAGCCATGTTGCGCAATGTAAATAATACAAAAAAACTTAGAGACACTTAACTCTATGGGTTACATTTTGACGATTTAAACTCGAAAACTACAACTTCTTCGGTGGTATCACCGTGTCGTCCACAACATTCCTGCAAAATTTCAGAGCTGTAGGTTCAACGGTCTAGGAGGAGTAGTATTATAACGAAACACACTTTTGCTTTGCTCACCTCAAAAAAAGTATTTACTTTTTTAGCATCTACCGTCCAAATGATGTTGGTATTACGACTTGGGCAAATATATACATTACTGTTATTTTCCTGGTCTTGCTTGGCTTGCTTGTACGACACCTTAACCTACGTACATATATATTGTGGGTTTATTTTCTACGTATTGGTTGTAGTCACTACAACTATTGGCTAGAATCATTTTTTTTCTTAGCATGTTGTCTGTGAGGAAAGCGTAGCGGCACAAAGTATGTCTGATGATGATTTATATTTCCATTTGTTCGCTCTGGTTTCATTAGAAAGCACGGCGTTGAGTTCCGCCACTCAACACGCAATGCCTCCAGAATTCGGCGGAAAATGAGGAACGGAGTGTCTTAACACTTGGTTCCCTATGAAGTGAAGTTGATTTTTATTTTGTTTGTAATCGCGACAGATTGTGCGTTCATTTCCCACAAGAGGAAATGAAATATTTAATTGTCATTTCCTCGCTCTGATAATGAGGCAAAGCTAGGTGGGCATGAAGTGTCTTAACATTAGGTTCCCTCTACCTAAACTCTATCTGCAAGATACAAAAAAAATAGGTTTTAAGATAATATTAAATGTAAATATTTAGGTAACTTTCTAATAGAACAGAATTTGTCTAAGAAATGTTTTTAGAAAATACTTACACACAAATTATTTTTATTTATTTTTGTATAATATTTCTTATTTATGCTAGTTCTATTTACGACTGATATATAAGAAAACTCAGGACTGTAATAAAAAAGATAATAAAAATAGATAATAAAAAACTCTAAAATATTATTTATTTAATTACCAAAAACAATATAAAGAAAAGATTGCATATACAGATATTGAAAAAAAGACAAATACGAGAAGGACCTCTTGTCACTCCGTTCTTCAATTTCCGCTCTAACTTGAGATCTTTTGTATTGAGTAGCGGAACTCAACGCCATAGTTAAAATTTAACTTTTTGACACTTAAAATATAATTATAGTACCACTGAAAATGTGTCTTATTTATCTAAGATAATCCTACTCAATTATGTTCAGGAATAGACGTTCCATTAATTAGAGGGAAGGCTAGATTATTAAAACTACGAACTGCTACGTTATTAATTCTTAGGAAAGACAAAGACTTTGTTGTATTCTATAGAAATTTCCAACTCATCTCAAATAGCTATCAAAACGAAATGCAGAAGTTGTTGTCTGTTACTTGTTGATTCGTTAACTTTGAGTTACCTGGTTTATTAGTAATAGAATTTTTGATGTTATTTAAAGTTTCATTGTCTGGAAATAATATTATTTCTTGTTGGGTTCAATGTGAATTGTTATAGTACTAGTTTGAACAGAATACATAATAATAATCAAGTTTCTAGTATTAGTTTTTTTGATGCCAGTCGTGGCGCAGGGGGACTAAGTGTGCCTGTAATACGACTATTGTGGGTTCGATCCCCACTCGAGGAGATGATATACTTATTTACATTTATATTTTAATTTTTTTGCTCTGGTGTCGAGGGAAAAGCGCGGTGTTGAGCTCCGCCACTCAACACGCAATGCCTCCAGAAATTGGCAGAAAGTGGGGAACGGAGTGTCTTAACACTATGTTCCCTCTGCCTACCTTGCTATGTGCGGGATACAGCGTGAAGCTGAAAAAAGTTCCTGTATCATTATTGAAATGTTTTTTTTTTTAAGTTTACTCTCTATCCAGCACGTCGCAGCGCAGGCAAACTCAATTACCGTTAAGACACTTTCGTTGCCCACTTTTCGCCGAATTCTGGAAGCATTGCTTGTAGAGTAGTGGAACTCAATGCCGCTCATTGTGTCATTACCAGAGCGAGGGAATCAAAATATTAATAAATCTATAAATGTATAAAAAATTAAATATATCAAAAAGCGTATATTGAAAAAAATATTTTTTATATCTTTATTATTTTTTACACAAAAATTAAATACAGAATATTTAATTATGTAATTAAACTACCCAATAACGAAAATAAAAATGTATTTTTTTAGCTTAACATATGTACCTTGCGCATAGCAGGGTAGGGATAGGGAACCTGGGAACCTAGTATTACCATACTCTGTTCCCCACTTTCCGCCGAATTCTAGAGACACGCGTGTTGAGTTCTACTACTCAACTCGACACTACCAATCGTAGTGGCCAGACGTATAAAATATTATACGTCTGGCCTCAACATAAATATTTCTGGAACAAAAATGCAAATTTATTATGAAAATATATTTCATTATAACAACAAAGACCGTGGCACGGTCAGTTAACAGATAAACGATCTGTCTGTCGCGATACTACCTACTGTACTCTGTATGATAGGATGCCAGAATAAAATAAAAGGAAATTCGAAAACTCTTGCTGCCTTTTATTATTTGCACCGTGTTCTTTCATATAATTTTCTTTTTATAGTTTAAGACTACTATCATCATCAGGTTTTACTTTGAAATTATAAGAATATTATATTTATAATTATGTATGGAGTTTTGTAAAATAACGCGTCCTATAATACAAAACTAAACTTTACTAAATTCAAATCAATGGTTTCTCAGATAAATAGCATTTTTTGTTGTGATCGAGCTCTGGTCTTCGTTTTTAGGGTTCCGTCAACCTCAAAAGGAAAAAAATTACCACTATATGATCACTTTGTTGTCCATCTGTCAAGACCATTTATTTCAAAATCGCTTGGAAATATTAAGCTGAAATTATTATCAAATATTTAAGTTGACAGTCTCTTTCAGTAAGGAAAAATCAAGCTTCTAAGTCAACGCAATTAAAAAATACTATACGTTTTTTTCTGAATATTGCGTTTTGTAAACATCGCTGCGCAATTTAAACTTATGGTACTTCCCGTGAACGTACAGTTATGACTACTACTAAGGGAAAATTGCAATACGTCTGCAAACTTAAGTTTGCAAATTATTTCGCTGTATAATTAAAACCTATTATTATTTTCGTAGATCTATTAATATTTGGTAAAAAGTGAGAATTTACAGTAGATATAAATAAAGAAAAACATACAAAAAAAATAAATTTATATTCTTCCATAGCTAATATGAAAAGCGTCTTCGGAATTTGGATAAAGCTAGCTCAATAACAACCTGTTAACTCAATTTATACTTTTTACAGATTTTAATATCTATTTCGTCATAAAACCTTAGTTTCTCTTCAATCTTTTAAATAAGTATAGACAACGTTCTCATACACCTCATGTCTATTGCTAGCTTAATAAAACAGGCGATTTCAGATAAAAGGATGTAGCGTCTTATGTATGAAATCCTCTTAACTTCCACTGAAAGAAGATAATGGTCGTAGTATGTTTTTCCTCTTATAATGTCGGCAGCTAAGCGGAAAACTTGCAATAACATTGGTATATTATACTGTATAATTGTATTGTATTAATTAAATGTATTCAATAATAACAAGCAATTGTTTTTCGTTTATTGTCTTTTGCTTTTGTTGTTTTAATATTGTAAATGTTGTATAAAATACTGTAGAACAGTATTTAACTGTGAACAAGCTTGTTGTAGGTTCGATCTCCACTCGAGAAATTATTATTATAAGAAAAAAAAAGTGGGGAACGGAGTGTCTTAACACTAGGTTCCCTCTGCCTACCCTGCTGTGTGCGGGATACAGAGTGAAGCTGATTATTATAAGCTTTTATAATATTTGCCGTGTTAGTGTATGTTGAAGATTGCAAGCTCAATTTGATCCACTTCTCAGTATTCGATTGAGCTGAAATTTAAGTTAAGAATTCAGTTCTGATGACAATTAAATTACATAAAATAAATATTGTAGTATATTATAGTTAATCCAAAATGGCTACCGCAACAAATTGACGGGTCACAAAGTAAAACACTTAGAAAGTTTGTTTTTAAATTTTATAATTTATAGTTAAATGATTTTCATATTCTCGCTCTGAGCACAAGGCGTGGTGTTCAGTTCCTCTACTCAATACGCAATGTCTGAAAGTTCGACGGAGAGTGTTGAGCGGAGTGTTTTAATGGCAGATTCCATCTGCCCAACGATATGCGAGCAAAAGTTTAAAGATTTGAATTATATTTGTTTAAAGTGTATTTAAAATTTATTAAATGGTCTTTAAATAATGTCAAAACCTAAGATATTGTGTGTGCTTATATACATATGTGTGTTTGCTTATATACATATGTGTATATTTTTGTATATAGAGCAGCGTATGTATATATATAGAGCATATGGATGTCGAGTACGTCCATATGCTCTACATACGTATATAAAACCATAGTATATAGAGCATATGGATGTCAAGTACATCACCATATTCCATATGATTTATCCTCAGTTGAGATGTGTATAAAGGATTGTCCCTTCTTTTATTTTTGGGAATGCATAGTATATCTTTTGTTTCCACGATCAGTTAGTGAGACTGCAAAATTGAGTTAATATATAAGTAGGTTTAATTGTATGAACTTATAGCCAAAACTAATCGGATCAACGGAACGGATCACCACCAGATTTTTACTTTATTTATGGTAAAGCAGCCGAATTTGGATAGCCATATTTAAGTGATCTAAAAATATTTTTATTATAATTACTTCTTATTGTAATTATAATATTCTTAGAAAGAATAAAGAATAAACAAGAGAAAATCGTAGCGTAAAATTAAGAATCGCGTGCTAGCAAGTAACCACGATAACTGGTGCTTAGCTTGCTTTGAAGTTATGTCTTCGTACTAAGATGTATGATCTTACTCTCTGAAAACGTAATTTAGAGAACAAGGTAACTTACTTACCATTTTTAGGGTTTCTTACTTCAATAGAAAAATGGAACTTTTAAAGAATAATTTTATTAAGAGTCTGGCAAAACCATTTTTTACCACGATTGCGTGATAATAAATGGGATTCATTTAAACTTAGTACCTAACCAAACTTAAATCAATTCAAATATCAAAAATCTGTAGTTTCTTTTTGCATAGAAAAATATGCTAATACAATGATAAATTTGTAATTTGAATTTGGAATTTTATTTTTAGAATTTTAGTGGGGAACGGAGTGTCTTTATAGTGGATTCCCTCTGCCTAACCTGCTGAGTGCGGGATATAGCGTGAAGCTAATTTTATCTATACTGATAGACAAGCACAGCCGACTCTTCGGGATTTATGTACTTAAAGTCACATATTTCACTTTAAAATTTATAAAATGAGTTTTATGCTGTATTCTGTACACAGCGTGGTAAGCAGAGGGGATTTAGTGTTAAGACACTCCGTTCACCGTCTTCCGCCAATTTTTTTTTTGGAGGCATTGTGTGCTGAGTGGCGGGACTCAATGCCGCTCTTTTTGTCTGGTGCTAGAGGGAAGAAATAAAAATATTAATAAAGAATAATTCAATCCTACAATTAGGGAATGAACCGATAACTGTAAAGTTACAGACACACCCTTGTACCCCTGCGCCATGGATGGCCTGTGGCCTTAAATTTTATATCGAATGAAATTTATACCCGTAACTATTTCGTGCAGCTAGACATGCCCCAATAAAACCGCGACGGTGATTTTGTACTATTATTGATAATAGTTGTTCGAAACTTAACAAATTAGACTTAAAACTGTGATAAATGTTGTAATTTCCATATAGAATTCGAATAAAAAATATCAGTCGTAGCTAAAAATTCTGAAATACGAAACAATAGTAAAAATACATCAAAAATATTTTGCCCAGTTTCAGTACCATAAGCGCTTAAGCTCAACCATTCTCTATGAAAAAGTGGCTTAACAATGAAGCGCATCGGCTATGAATATTTTTAAAATGTTCACCATTTACTAAAATAAGTACTTCTTGATTGCTGTCCACGTTTTTGATTCCAAAATCTGTATATGGATTCGGAAGAATGTTATAAAAATCCATAATATATTGTTGTAAATTTGTTTTAACATATTTGTTTTCTTTTTTTTAGATTCACGCTGGAACACGCACAGGATAGGCAGAGAAAACCTGAGAATCTAGTGTTAAGACACTCTATTTCTCATTAAATACACTTCAGTTTCCTATTTTTCGCCGAATTCTTGAGGAATTGCGTGTTAAGTGGCGGAACTTAACGCCGTGCTTTGCTAAAATATTAAATATGTTATTCCCTCGAGTGGGAGGCGGAAAATGGGCAATGGAGTGTGTTAATACTAGGTTCCTTCTACCTACCCTGCTGTGTGCGGGATACAAAAAATACATACATTTATAGCGTTTTACATATATATATATTTAATAATGATAAGTAAAATCAAATTATAATATGAATTGACATGCAAAATGTATGATATTTTCTTATGATTGTGCTTCACATTACCCGTGATAAACGACTGTCATTACCCGAATATATTCGTGGAAACTTTTCAAATCGCGGCGAAGGTAAAGGAAATGAAATATCGCCAAGTTTTATGTAATCAACCTGAAGAGTTGTACGAAAGTTAAGCTTATATATTTTTTTCCCATTTATACGGCGGAACTATGTTTTATTGATATCGTATATAATTTGGTAAAGATAGAGATGGTTCTATAATTTTTCCCGACTGCTAAGGAAGGGTTATGTTTTTCGCGCGTATCTTGTATGTATGTAATATTCTTTATTACTTCGTATCTCCAGAACCGCTGAACGGATTTACATATTTGAGGTATCGTTAGATTCGTATTAGCAGTCCAAGTGTTCTTAGATAGGTAACAATCATGGCGGCTGTGGTACGCCATTGGACGTAGTGAAAAAAAAAATCGTTTTGAATACTACAATATTCGTATCAATTTCAGGATTTCAAAAAGGTATATCATGATTATCATTATCATAATAAATTCTAACAAAAAAATGAAAAATAAAAAAATATTTGTAAAAACAAAAACCCTGACTGCATCAAACTAAAAAGAAAATAAACAAGCCCAATAGTTTATTAGAATTAACAGTCGGGACCTATAACTATCATCGGGACCGTCGGGACCTATTCAACCACCGTATTTGCAGTCAAAAGTCGCTGCTACACCACAACGGTTTCCGAATAAAAAGATAAATATTGATATATTACAATACATTTAGGTTTACGTTAAGGAAAATTATAATATAACTTGATTACATAGAATAAGTATACAGAATAAATATTTCATGGTGTCGTCCATTACGATATTGATATAGGATTGTTATTACACTTGTGATTGGTGAATTACACACTTATATTACATTAATGGGTTTTTGGTATTAGAAGATCTTGTTATGTTGATATTCATTTTACGGTTATTTGTTTGAAAGTTTATTAAAGAAAAATATTTATTTTGTTTTGTTACAATAACTTTTTATTTAGCTTCACGCTGTATCTCTTATTTAGCAGAATAGGAGGCAGAGGGGAACCTAGTGTTAAGTTACTTAGAGTTAGTACTCCGTTTCCCACGCGCCACCCAATTTTCGTGACATTCAATAGTGAGAGGAGGAAAAAATTGAGAGCGAAACATAAAATAAAATAAGTCATTCCTCCGAGCGGAAATCGAATCCATAACCGAAGCGTTTTCAGTCCGACGCTCTGGCGCTGAGCCATAACGGCCTCTATTGATTATATGATTTTGTATACAACACTTTATTTCCTTACTAAAACAATTTTGATTTATGACTTCATATAGTATATATACTTTATATAAGTAACAATTCTCTTAAACGTAAAAAACACCGTTTACACATTCACACTACGTGATCTCTAAAAGAGATTTCTTTTCTTAAATCCGTCACGTTGCCTCGTAGAGTGCTCCAATAGTACTCTAGATAGATTGGATCAGATGTGGAGCTGTACGTAGAGATTTATTCATGATTTTTGCTTAGCAAGTAATGAATGGCATGGTTGGAAATGTCTCACGGTATACGCAATGGTAGTGGGTTCAATCCTCACCTGAGGCTTGAATTATTTTCTTTTTACCGATCTAACAACCGTTATAAGTTGTAGTTTCCGTTGACTTACAATCCTGACATTGGTACGAAACAATTGGTGGGCGAGTCTGACTCGCACTTGACCGATTTTTTCGATCAGAGGATAGTGTGCTTTCTAAGAGGAATTAGGTATTGTCTTTATATTTATTTTCAGCATGCTACATTTTGTTTGTGTCTTTTAAAATATATTGCCGAACGCTGCATTTTATCGATATTTTAAATATTCAATGAATTTTATATGACCCCTTTTACATATATCCTGCAATCTATGCGAGTTTTAAAAAGAGAATCTCGAACACATCAGATGCTGCAGATAAAATTATATTTCTAATAATAAATATACGATAACAGTCAGTTTTCAGCCGTAATCATTAATAATATATATTATAAAAAAATATATATAAAAATCAGCTTTACATTGTATCTCGTACACAGAAACACAGAAATAATAATTCAATCCCTCGAATGGGGATCGAACCCACCACCAACGCGTTACAATCACACTCTTGTGCCTCTGGGCCACGAGGGCCTCACAAATGTGTTACAATGTGCCCGAATATGTTGTAAAACATTTTATAGTTCCGAAGATATAAATGAGCCTAAACTCAAGAGGTTTACTGATAACTATTGATTATTGCCATATTATTGTATTCACACCATAGCTAAGTGTAACTGCCATGTTTCAATGATACAATTATTCTGAAAAAAAAATGTCTTATATTTTATTTCATAATTACAAGTAGATATCTATTGATTTATTTTTTTGCAATATTTATAGTTAATTCCGTCGTGGCGCGCGATTGAACGCGGTAGGTTTTAGGTTCGATTCCCAGTCTAGGAAATGGATTATTTAATATTTTCATTTCTTCGTTCTGGTAACGAGACAAAGCGTGGGGTTGGGTTGCGCTACGTAATACACATTGTCTGCAGAATTCAGTAGAAAGTATCTTCATGGGAACGGAGTGTACGGAATCTGTACCGTTAGATGTGATAAATGTACTAAAAGTAAATATTATAATTATTATCCGTTTGTACCTACAATATGTTTTTGATTTCATGCTGTTTTATAAAAATCACTTATACAAAGTCATTTATATAAGTTAAATTCAAGAGAATAGAAAGATATATAAGATTCAAGCGTGAAGCTAATTTAATTTAATTTATAAGATTCAAAAACTTTTTTAGTAACTATAAATATTTATAAGAGTAAGTCACGTATAGAGAAATGCAAAGTTTCCTTCCCGTTTTCTTACAAAGAAAACGGTTTTAGAATGCATAGTAATTTACATTCAATTTGAGCGTACAAACAGGTTTTTTTCATATCCGTGTGTCACAAAACTCGGTATGAATACAAAATCGTATAGAATTTCGGCAAACAGGTAGGAGCTTCCTTTCTGATATCCGGTAAACACTTGAGCCTTACTTTATATAGATTGGATTGTAGGGTAAAATATGTTGTGATTTCTTTGCAATATCTCTACGCACTAGCAAAGTGATGGTTTCTAAATATTAAATTTTTGTGTCAATAATATTAGAATCAGTGTTTTTGTTATTTTTTTTTATAAAAATAAAAAAAACAGCTTTACGTTGTATCCCGCACTCAGCAGGGTAGAGGGAACCTAGTGTTAAGACGCTCCGTTCCGCACTTTCCGCCGAGTTCTGGAGGCATTGCGTGTTGAGTGGCGCAACTAAACGCCGCGTTTTGCCTCGACACCAGAGCGAAGAAATGAAAATATAAATGTAAATAAATATTTCACTTCCTCGAGTGGGGGTCGAACCAACCACCAGTCGATTTTACATTCACATTTTGTGCCCCTGCGCTACGACTAGCCTATTTTTTTTATTTTTATACAAATTTTTGTTTGTATGCAGTTCAGATCTTACTGTTTCAATACATTATATCTGTATTCTGTAAAATACATATTTGGAGCAATCTGCACTGCAGATTTTTAAACTTTAGCAGTTGTCAACGCATTCTTTGTTCATGTGCTACCTTGTGTGCATTGTACGGAATACAGATATATTGTTCCTAATAAATTTAATTCTATTTTCTTAATAAATTTTATTTTATTGTTTAATACACTTATTTTTATCTTTGGTTTTTTAGCTTCATTCTTACCCTCACATAGAGGGGTATTCAAAGGGAATCTGGGAACCTCGTGTTAAGTCACTCCGTTCCACACTTCTCGCCAAATTCTGGAAGCACTGCGTATTGAGTGGTGGAACTCTACGCCGCGCTATGCAACGTTACCAGAGCGAGGAATTAAAATATTAAATGTTTCATTTTCTCAAGTGGCAATGGAACTCATAACTTTTCGAATTTATATTCGCAAGCTTGTGCCCCTGCACCACGACTGGCCTCAAAATTTTATATTTCTAAAAAAATTATATTAACCAAAAAGATTTTGATTTAATGTACTTCAATATATACTTTCAGCCTATTATAGGGTAAACAATAGACTGTTGAGTAATAGAATCTGACGTCAAAATATCACATGAAGGTAGATGTTTCTACTAGTGAGAGCCGAATCCACTACCATCTCGTGTACTGTGGGATGCTTATGACGACATTATAGCGCGTTTTACCTACATAAAAATAAAAATAAATTAGCTTCACGCTGTATCCCGCTCACAACAGGGTAGGCAGAGGGAACCTTGTGTTAAGATACTCCGTTCACCACTTTCTGCCGAATTTTGGAGGCATTGCGTGTTGAATGTCAAAGTCAAAGTCAAATAATTTTATTCAAAATAAAAAGTTACATGCTTCATTTTTTGAACGTCAAATAATTTACCACCAGTTCACTAAAATTAGTGCCTCAGACCTGAGAAGAACCGGCGCAAGA
>DWQW01008701.1:0-13668 GCA_018249695.1 Heliconius erato demophoon
TGTGCGGGATACAGCGTGAAGCTGATTTATTTATTTATTTTATTTTATTATAGTTGTCAATCAATTCTGCTTAAATCAATAATCATGTATTTTAAGCGGGCGAAGCCGTGGGCGGGCCGCTAGTATTGTATAATATAAAATTTTCAAAATCTACACAAATAAATATAACTCAACACAAAAACAGAAGCACTTTCGAAATAGTGCATTAAACTTAATATGGGTTATATTTAAACGTTAAACAATATATGGAGCAGAGTGCACGATAAAGCTTAATGGGTTTTTTAAAGTCATTCGACATCAACTTCCCATGTGCACATACCCACTTGCGGCTTCGCCCGCTTAAACTTATTGTTATATTATAGCTAAATTATACAAAATAAACATTAACATAAATTAAAGTCTATGTATTATTTTTATATATAAACTATATTTCTGCAAAGTTTAATCGAAATTCGTCCAGTAGTTTTTGTGAAAGCGGAACAAACATTCATCCTCACAAATTTATAACATTAGAAGGACAGGATGAGGGATCTAAGTTTTTACCTTTCTATTTTATCGTACTTTTAACGAATTTAATATAATATTACAGCAAAGCCGAAGTCATCGTGGCCCTTGGGCACAAAGGTGACTGTAACGCGACAGTAGTGAGTTCCATCCGACTCGAGGGAATGAATTTATATTTATTAATATTTTCATTTCTTCGCTCTGGCACCACGGCAAAAGTCGAGCGTTGTGTTCCGCCACTCAACACGCAATGCCTCGAAATACTGGGGAACTTCTTAACATAAAGTCTTCTCTTTCTACCCTGCTGTGTGCGGGATACAACGTGAAACTGATTTAATATTTTCTTAGTAATACAGAAATCGTATTTACTCGATATCTTTCATCCCATTTTATGTTGTTATACATCTGGGGCAATATATGCAATGAAGATATTTTCAAAGTGTATCAACATCATGTCAACTTCAGTAAGTTTAGCATTTGCTCGGTTTGTTTTGTTTTGTTGTGAAGGTTAATTAGATATGTGAGTTTGTGCAGATCTAAAATCAGCTTCACGCTGTATCCCGCACGCAGCAGGGTAAGCAGAGGGAACCTAGTGTTAAGACACTCCGTTCCCCGCTTTTTGTCGAATTCTGGAAGCATTGCGTGTTGAGTGGCAGAACTCAACGACGCGCTTTGCCTCGACACCAGAGCGAAGAAACGGAAATATAAATATCAGTAAATATTTCATCTCCTCGAGTGGGGATCGAACTCACAACCAGTCGCTTCTACAGTCACACTATGTGCCACTGCGCCATGACTAGCCTCGGGAGATGTATCTATTAAATAAAATCAAAATAAATCAGATTCACGCTGTATCCCGTATACAGCAGCGTAGGGTAGTGGGCACCGATATTTAAATTACACCGTTTCCAACTACCCGCCGAATGGAGGCACTCCGTGTTAAGTGGATGGAACTCAACGCTTTGCCTCGACACCAGAGCAAAGAAATTAAAATATAAATTTATATCAATATTTCACTCCCTCGAGTAGGGATCGAACCCAAAATCGTCGTGTTTACAGTCACACACTTATGCCCCTGCGACACAACTGATCTCCTACTGGCTAAGTAATATGTAACTATATCTTTTATCCCATTTTGTGTTACATTACATCTGGAGCAGTATTTAAAGATTTCAACGTGCATCAACATCATGTCACCTATAGTAAGTTTAACGCTTGTTCGGTTTTGTTGGCAAGAAATAGCGCGCACGACAAACGCGAATTCCGGGATAAAACGTAGCCTATATGTTACTCCACGACCAACTCTATTTTTCATTGAAATCCCTATAAAAATTGGTTAAGCTGTTCCGGAGATTAGTCCGGACAAACAGGCAGACCGACACAATTTTTTAAATTGTTTGCTTAGATTTAGGTACTACCTGTTATTATTGGCTTTATCCCATAGTTCATGTCAATAAAACAAAAATTGAATCCGATTGAAATGACTTTTAATATTTGCAATTATTGTAATAAAAATAATCGAGGCCGGTCATGGGCCAAGGGCAGAATGTAAACGCGACTGGTTCGAGGTTCGATTTCCAGTTAAGGAAATGACGAATTTAATACTTTAATTTCTCCGCTCTGTTAACAAGACAAAGCGCGTTGTTCAGTTCAGGCATTCGACAACGAATATCTCCAGAATTTCTAAAATATCCTAGGTCCCCGGGTTCCCTCTGCCTACCCTGCTATAAAAAAGTATCTTAACACTAGAATTTTTTTTATATCGTTAATGTGAGAAAGCTAGTTGTATTGTATTTAAACATTAGTGAGTGTTTACATACAAATATATGTAGGCAAGCTGAATTCACTGAGAGTAGAAGTTTACGAGTTAAAATATTTTATACTCTAAATCAGGGGTTCCCAATCTTTTATTGATCAAGGACCACTTTTATATAATTCTTGATAGCAGGGACCACTATGCATGTAGGTATAGTAAAAATTAACTGTGATAATCAAACAGAAACTTCGCCTCTCCATCTCCAGTCATAAAATTAAAATGGTTCGCGGATCATATTTAAGCTTCTGCGGATCACAGGTGGTCCGCGGACCATTGGTTGGGAACCAGTGCTCTAAATATAGGATATATTAATCAAATTAAGTATTCACCTTATTGTTTTGCTCCCGTCTGTACGGTACACACGCTGGAGTGAGTCAGGGTTTATAAAGGAACAAAATACGCTAATTTCACATTGTTATAGCACAAATCACGAAATGTTTACAAGCTTCTAAATAATACAGCTTTTAATCTGCATGTTGACATTCTACGATTTAGATTAAGAATATTTAGGTGTTTCGTTCACCAAACAAAATTTCAAAACAATTCGAATTTTGCATTTGTATAATAAAGATACTGTAATTACCTATATATAAATAGTTTTTACCGATTATTAATATGTATATTAAATAACGTAGCCGCTCGCGGCTTCGCCCGCTTGAACTACATAATAACTTAGTAATCCACATTACTTCCGTTTTCTGATAAGTATATAATTTTAAAAACAATGTCTCTACTTATATTGAAAAGGTTCAGCCTATTACTTTTCAGTACTTGACTTGATGACGTACTGTGCGGTTAGAAAAGTCGACGGCAGGTAACAGGCCAAACAGTTCCCCAGAACAATATTCATTACAAAAGCAGCAGAGAAACCCACAGCAAGGCTAAAGTGTCAAGTCTTTAGCAGGTCTTCATTTTTTTAATTAACTTATTTAGAGAACTGGAGTCCAGTCGTGGCGCAGCGGCACAATGTGAGACTGTAAAACCGACTGGTTGTGGGTTCGATCCCCACTCTAGGAAATGAAATATTTATTTAAGTGTATATTTCCATTTCTTCGCTCTGATGTCGAGGAAAATCGCGGCGTTGAGTTCTGCCACTCAACACGCAATGCCTCCAGAATCCGGCAGAAAGTGGGGAACGGAGTGTCTTAACACTAGATTTCCTACCCTGCTGTGTGAGGGATACCGCGTGAATCTAATTTATTTATTTTTTTAATTTATTTAGATAACTCAAGAATTGTAACAAATATATAATATAATACGACTCACATTATTTGACTATATCCTACTTTTTTACGTTCCACGAAGAGATTTATAATTCACGATTTCACATTTGTTTTGGTCAAACTGTGACAATGCTTCCTTCACTAAAGTAGAACAGGATAAAACTGTTTGGGTTTTTTCTTGTATTTTTCTTTAAAATATTGAAGTTATTGAACTCGATCTAAAAAATAAATTACAGAAAAAAAGATGTTTGTTTTAATTAGAATTTAAATGAATGACTCGATGCGGAAATCTTAATAGTTTTTAAGGTAGTATTATTTTATTGTTTATCTGTCTGACTCCAAAGACCATTTATCTCGAGATAGCTGAAATCAACCTGCAATAAATATCAGATATTCAGATATACAGTGCCTTAAAGCACAGAACAAAATAAACCTCTGAGTCAACACAACCAAAACATTGAGGCATTTATGCATAATTTTTGCTGCATTTTGCATAAAATTGGCCTTGTAAGTAAAACCTATAAGGTACTTCTCGTGAACAGTTATAAAATTCAGCAAGGGAGAACCTGGGTACAATAAAACAAAAAAAAACAAAGTTTATAAGTATTTCATTAGAAAAAATTACAAACATTACAAACTTATATTTGTAGTTCATTTCATTAAAAAATTGTGCATACAATCAGTTTGCGATCCGACTCACACTTGACTATTTTTTTAATGACAATCTTGTCTTTAATATTTCCTTACAGTTCATAGGTCAAGTTTATAATAGCTCTAAACATTGTGAAATTAAATTTAATAAATATTTTTATTTAAGGATCAACACGTGAAATTATTTGGCCAATTATTTAATAACTTAATAGTTGTTCAGTTGCGATATCTTAAATGAGTTCAATATGTAGATTTTGAAGAAATTATATGATTATATTATGAAGTCGTAATGCGACTGGTTGTAGGCTCGATTCTCAGTCAAGAAAATGAAATACTTAATGTTTTAATATCTTCGATCTGGTGTCGAAGCAAACTTCGGCGTTAAGTTCCGCCACTAAGCACACTATGCCTCCGGGATTCGGCGGAAAGTAGGGAGCGGAGAATATTAACATTAGAGTTTCTCTGCTTACCTTTCTACATCCACGATACAATGTGAGGCTGAAGAAATTATATTAAGTAAGTGTCTCATATTTTGACATTAGCATGTTGTATAAGTCCTACAGTCTTACTTTTTTGTGTTGTGGCAATTTTATGAAACAAATAATGTATATATAAAACTAGCAAGCCAAGCCAAGTAACACAGAACGGGTGAGCTTCAGTCAAATGATGGAGAGGAAATGTAAAAAACACCCAAAAGTTACAGATACTAGGATGACATGGTTGTTACGGGATTCTAATGATGCAATGCAATACATGGCTGTTAAGGAATTCTAATGATTTTAGGATCACTTTTAGAAATGGCAGGGACTAGTAAAGCCAAGATATTCAACTCAGCTTGACTTGTAACTCGGTTCTTTGTGCCATCAGCAATTACAACTAGTAATAGTTACACCATCTCGTGTACAACACTTAGTTACACCGAAACGTTGCCTCTAAAAACGTCTAATGCCGACATTTCGTTAGAAATTCTGACATAGTTACTCCTGTGCCCTTTGACTTTGTCTTGGATGACCAAACTTGATTCAATGAGTAATCCTTAAATTTGACATCTTTCGAACGAACATTATCAGAGCTATTATGCACAAGACGGTGGCATGACGGTAGCTTAGGAATTTGAAGATACTTCGGTAGAACTCTGCTGTCGTCACATCGTCTCGACAACAGTTCGATTTGTTTTTGCAAATTTTCTAATACAGTTAAAACAAACGATCAAAATGCACAAAACTGTGAGCTTATATTAAAAGATATGACGACTTACAGAAGGAATAGTACGTTTTAGTTCTTTTTGAAATTCGTTCATTCTTGTTTGAAAGTGAAGAGTGAGCTGGTCCAGAGTGTATTTTATAAACTCCACGTAGTTTTTATTGATTTATTATATTTGCTTAAGGTTTATGTAGCAAAATATATTTAGTATTGAAACTATGCAAATCTAAATAGAAATAGAAATTAGCTGGTAGGTAATACTTTTTACTACGTATATTGTACAATTAATCGTATAATAGAATTACTGGTGGACGACACACTTACCTTACACCGAATTATTTCAATACCTTCCAATGAGAGTTGCCTATTCCATTTCACTGCTTATTCTTTGTTTGAGCTTAATAATGTAAAGCAAACCATGCGTATGTTGCGTAAAAAAAAGGATATTACTTCCTGTAAAAGTAAGATACAAAAGCAGCCAAAAATACTTTTATTGTTCTTATTATGAACCTACTCCTATTTTTTAAAGTGTTATTCCACACATAGGAAAGAAAAATACTTACTTAGAAAACGTATAAAAATGGCCTGGTCGGTTTCCAGGGGGCGCGGGTTCGAGTCCCGCTGCGTTCAAATTTTTATACGTTTTCTAAGTAAGTATTTAACCTACTCCTACTTGTTCATAATTTCTGAACAAAAAGTCATGATAACCCATCAAAAATATAAATGTTTTACATTTATTTATGTTTTTGATATACTTTTTCATTTACGAATAATAAACACTAAACATTAAGAGAAGTTTGCCAAATACAATAGTGAAAACTGCATTTAAATCGGGTCAGTTCTTTTCAGAAATGGCTTTTTAAGTGAAAATCAAAATGTTATAATTTTCACATCGAAAAGCAAAACAAAAAATACATATATATTATTTATAAATATAACATTTTTTTATTAATCTTAAAGACACTATATTTTTAACAGATGTCGCATGAAATTTTGTAAAGTAGGCATAACATAACATTTTATTTTATCAGCTACACGCTGTGTCCCGCACACAGCAGGGTAGGCAGAGGGAACCTAGTGTTAAGACACTCCGTTCCCCACATTCCGCCTAGTTCTGGACGCGTTGCATGCTCGACACAGGAGCGAAGAAATGAAAATATAAATGTAATTAAATATTTCACTTCCTCGAGTTGAAATTGAACCCACAACCAGTCGATTTTACAGTCACACTTTGTGCCCCTGAGCCACGACTGGCCTCAGATCTTTCTAATTCATAATTATATTTATCGATTTCTAGGGTTCCGTAGGTAAAAACCCCAAAAGGTAAAAACGGAACCCTAATACAATCACTCTGTTGGCCGTCCGTCCGTCTGTCAAGACCACTTATTGAGTTTAAGCCCTGAATTCTTGTAAATATCGCATTTAAATTTAACGGTGATACGAACTACTTATACGGTAGCGGTCTCTGTACGAACGTTCTATTTTCGACACGGCACCCATCTGAATTTCAATCGACGACCGTTTTTGTGCTAAATATGCAGTGTCCACCGTTTGTTTATGTAGGAGATGGTAAACACTATGTTTATTTTTTGTATAAATGTATGCTTTTTTAATCTGATTGAGGCCAGTCGTGGCGCAGGGGCACAGAGTGTGACTGTAAACGTGACTAGTTGTGTGTTTGATCCCCACTCGAGGCAATGAAATTGTTATTTAAGTGTATATATTGTTCTATTCGGTCTGGTGTCGTGGCAAAGCGCAGCGTTAAGTTCCGCCGGTCAACATGCAATGACTATTTCCTATAGAGATGAGGAGGCAATAGATAAATTACGAAATCAACTAACTGCGCCGCAATCAACATAATCAACGGCCAAAAACTCGGATTTGACAAAAGCAGACCATTCAAGATATTAACGGACGTTACTTCACATTTTAAAAAGAAAAAAAATAACATTTTTAATAATCAATTAAGTACAAAAAAGGCACGGATAACAAAAGTCTGTGGCGCATAACAACTCAACTATAAAAAAAAATAAACATGCAATGACTCCAGAATTCGGCGGAAAGTAGGGAACGGAGTGTCTTAAGGTTCCCTCTGCCTATCCTTCTGTTTGCAGGATACAGCGTGTAACTGATTTATTTTATTTATTTTTAAAATGTTGAAATGAAATGTACCTTATGTATAAACGAAACCATAAAAAATATTTACTTGCAAGAAGGTCATGACAAGATGACAGAATACATTATTCCCAATCAGAAAACAACAATAATATTTTATAGTATGTCGATATATTTTGTTATACGAAATAATTTTTTTATATAATATAATTTAAATTATTGCGTAATTTAAATTATATTTTAAATTATTTATAATTTAAATTATTGCGTAATTTAAATTATATTTTAAATTATTTATAATTTAAATTATTGCGTAATTTAAATTATATTTTAATTATGTTTTAATTTTTAAACATTTATACAAAGTTAAAAAAATAATAATTTTAAGTAGTATTTTTATATATTTTTATAAAATTCAAAATAGCATCATATAACCCAATGGTGTGGGTGGCGTTAGGTGATGAGACCAAATACTACAATTGATCAAGAAAAATATTTATTAGTATCCAGGGCGGTACCTGGGACTCCGACCGCTGCATCCCAATTCCCAAGTGAATATTTCACAGGCCTTCAAAATTTGAAAACGGAGAATGAAAGTGTCTTAATTTGAACGAAATATCTTAACATCAGGTTCCCAGATTCCCTCTAGCTACCCTGCTATGAGCGAAATACAGATACATACATACAAAAACTACAAAATATTATTTCAATATCAAACCACATCGGAATCCCCGGTAACATATGTACATAAAATGCATCCAGGGCAGTACCTGGGACTTCGACCACTGCATCCCAATTCCCAAGTGAATATTTCACGGGCCTTCAAAATTAGAAAACAGAGAACGAAAGTGTCTTAATGGGATCGAAATATCTTAACATCAGGTTCCCAGATTCCCTCTAGCTACCCTGCTATGAGCGTTATACAGCTTAAAGCTAAAAAAACCACAAAAAATTCTTTTAATATCAAGCCACATCCGAATAACCGATAACATATGTACATAAAATGCATCCAGGGCGGTACCTGGGACTCCGACCGCTGCATCCCAATTCCCAAGTGAATATTTCACGGGCCTTCAAAATTAGAATTATGGAGCGTCGACATGTTTGCCTCGAAACGACGAATCTGAAATTCTATTGACCGTTAGCTGTCGACGTCAAATACATATTTGTGTGCTGTGGCCTGTGGTGTGTAGGTGGAGAGGTGGTTTTTGAGTTTTTAATTTTATAGTATAAATAATAAAATTAAATAATATAATATGAGGAAGGCCAGTCGTGGCGCAGCGGCACGAAGTGTAACTGTAAAAGCGACTGGTTGTGGGTTCGATCCCCACTCGAGGAGATGAAATATTTACTTAAATTTATATTTCCATTTCTTCGCTCTGGTGTCAAGGACAAGTGCGGCGTTGAGTTCTGCCACTCAACACGCAATGCCTCCAGAATTCGGCAGAAAATAGGGAACGGAATGTCTTAACATTGGGTTCCCTCTGCCTACCCTACTGTGTGCGGGATTCAGGGGGATGCGGTTGCGGGCGATACGGGGTTGCGGTTTTACAATATTATTAATAAAAAAATTAAAAATATATAAATCCATAAATAAGAATTTTTAAATTTTCCTATTTACGTATTTATTATACGTATTAAGTAAAAGACGTTTTAATTTGTTTCCATTACATTTAAAACTTAATAAATTACGTACAATGACGTGTGTACCTGTCGCTAATAAATCTAAATTTATGAATACTTTCATTCACATCTAAATCCCACGCGATGTCAAATAATTTATAATAATAAATTTTATTCTAAATGTTTTTTTTTCAGCTTCACGCGTTTTCCGCATGTAGGAAGATACGCAGGGGAGTCAAGTGTTAAGACACTACGCTCCTCACATTCCGCTGTATTTTGGTAGCATTGCGTGAGTGGCGGAAGCGAAGAAATGAAAATATTAAATATTTTATTTTTCCGAGTTAAAATCGAACCCACAGCCTATCACATTTACATACACACGCTCGTGCGCCACTACTCAACTCAACTAAATAATCTTAAATATTATTTTAAACTTAAACAAAACAAAAACCACTGCAGCCTCTCATACTAGAATTACAAATAGGTCACTTCGAGTAGATTCGTTCGATTATAACAACACTCTTTACGAATGCAATTCGGCAGAAACTGAGGACAAAAAACACAACGTATTACATAAAGACGAGCGCTGTTGCAGAGAAAATGGCCTTCGTTGCGTATAATAATAAAGAAACTGATGAATATTGTATTATAGAAGTTCCAAATGTTTAAAGCATGTGTTATTAGTTTTTTTTTTGGCTTCAAAAAAGTTTAAAGGATGTTTTATTCGTTTTTTTTGGCTTCAGGCTGTATCCCGTAAGTGGTAATGTAGGCAGAGGGAACCTAGGAACCTAGTGTTAACAATTTTTTCGAACATGAGGTTAATGGTGTTAGCGTGGGTAGGAAGGAGGGTACTGTGTCACTAAAAAATTGCAAGCATTATGTGTCTGCTTGAGGGTGTTGACGGCGGCAAGGGCGTACCCTGTGGAACGCGAACCTCTGCTTGCGACTGTCGATCTGCTAAGACACTCCATTCCCATTATGACACTTCCATCCCCCGTTTTCAGCTGAATTAATAAGGCATTCCGTGTTGAGTGGCGGATCTCAACGCTGCGCTTTGCCTCATTACCAAAGCAAGGAAATTAAAATATTAAATATTGTGGGAATCAAGCATACATCTCTCTATTTTCTTTATTTAGAGTTAAATAAATGTGCTGTACATTTAAATAATATTTTTTTTATTATATTTAAGTAAGTTAGCACGTTCATCTATCTTTATGCACAAATATTTACTTAAGTTAAAAGTAGGATACTGTAGCTGATTTTTACATTGCTAGTAACTAGTAAAATAAGAAACAAAAACATTTTATATAAAAAATAAACAGACTATATTTATAAGTCTTTTACACTTCAGTAAACAAATAATTCTGTTTTATAATCAATTATTGTTTAAAATTTATTCAAGAGATGTTAGATAAAAAAAATTAAAATATAAATTAAATGAAATACTACTCCTAAAATATACTTTAATATTCAAATCAAAAATGCAATCATAAAAGAAATAGGAACGTATACTTTTAAACATTTTTAAAGTGTTATTCCACTCTTAGGAAAATACTTATTAAGAAAACGTATAAAATTTTGAATGAACCTGTGCTTATCTGGAATCCGTCCAAGCGCTCTAACCAACTAAGCCATACGTTCTCATCAATCTACGTCGAAATTCTCATAAGCCTGTTGCAACTTATTTATATTGTTAGTATCTAAGATATAACCTCATTTCAAATAGTGCAGCCCCATGCAGAGCTGAAGGCCTTAATTAATGTAATTCATCTTCTCATTTAAAGAAATCTTTGCCTTGAGACGATAAAAAGTATTCACGTGGACGCTAAGCCCCGTTTGGAGATTGAGTCTGGGTCATACCACACGTGTACGCCTACGCTTTTCAAATAGTATATATAGTACGGTTAACAAGTCGTGACCCGAAGTTAGCTGTAGATGGCGGCGTAATTAGATTTTAGGATTTTTGTGCTTAGAAAACGTATAAAACGTAGCGGGATTCGAACCTGAGCCACCTGAAAACCGACCAGAGGCTTTTTTGGATTTTTCTTATTTTTCTTGTTTAGAATTTAGGACTTTTCTTACTTTTCTTGTTTTGTTCCCGAATGAAAAAACCTCAAAAGTTCAAAAAACTTAACTTTAAAGTGGTTACGACATGTTGGCCATGGCATTGCACTGTAACTATAGTGTTTTTAAATACTTATTTAGAAAACGTATAAAAATTTGAACGCAGCGGGACTCGAACCCGCGCCGTCTGGAAACCAACCAATTTTTCTAAATAAGTATTTTTCTTTCCTAAGTGTGGAATAAGATTTTAAAAATTGTTTAAAAATATAGTGTTTTTAGCTTCACACTTTATCCCTAGCGGTGCAGTCAGAGCGATCATCCTTCAATATCGATACTGTGTTCTCCAAAATCAAACGAGGACTTCCCCTACCTCGCCTACCACTCTTACAATGTTGCATCGTAAATCTGTTTTGCCTCCCTCTTGTCACTTACCCTCCCAACGTCTAAACCACCAATATAGATTTTTTTTTATATGATTGGCAATATAAGTCCAAAATAACACCATAATCATTTTGACAATTGTAAAGTACTTAATTGGAAAGTAAGAATGAGCTTCACGCTGTATCCCGCACACAGCAGGGTAGGCAGAGGGAACTTAGAGTTAAAACGCTCCGTTCCCCACTTTCTGCCGAGTTCTGGAGACAATTCTTGTTGAGTGGCGGAACTCAACGCCGTGCTTTGCCTCGACACCAGAACGATGAAATGAAAATATATATAAATGTAAATAAATATTTCATTCCCTCGAGTGGGGATTGAACCCAGAACCAGTCGATTTTACAGTCACACTTTGTGCCCCTGAGCCACGACTGGCCTCGAAAGTAAGAAGTTGGAAAGTAAATAGAACCATAAAACTAAATAATAAATGTCAGTTCTATTACCGCGTAAAGCAAATGATGATATTTCAATTATTTATATATTTTAACAGTGTATAGTTAAGTTAAAATATTGCTTTTCATCACTCAGTACGTTATCTCTAAAATAGATATAAAACAACAGACAACAGAGTAAAGCATCAATCGTAAAAACAATTACGTAAAACAATTAATCACAATCATAATTATTATTTGATTTGAGGCCAGTCGTGACGCAGTGGCACAAAGTGTGACTGTAAAACCGACTGGTTGTGGGTTCGATCCCCACTCGAGGAGATGAAATATTTACTTAAATTTATATTTCCATTTCTTCGCTCTGGTGTAGAGGCAAAGCGCGGCGTTGAGTTCTGCCACTCAACACGCAATTCCTCCAGAATTCTGCAGAAAGTGGGGAACGGAGTGTCTTAACATTAGGTTCCCTGTGCCTACCCTGCTGTGTGCAGCGAGAAGCTGATTTATTTATTTATTTATTTTATAATTATTATTTTCAAATAATTTATTAATGATAAATTGAGTTTCTCTCTACTCGTCATACTCCACTCTCCGTATTTCCCAATTTTTCGGGACATTACGTGTTGAGTAGACAAAACGATAAAATTTTCATAACATGATAACAATTTGATAACATGCAAATTTTTCTGTAATATATAAACTAGGATCCGCCACATGCTGTGCATGGCGGGTGGAGCTTAGCGAAGCTATGTTTCGCAAAATTTTACGAAAATTTTTATTTATATTCTGTTTAATCCGCACTTGCTGGATTAGCTTAGCCAAAGTTAAATTTGTGCGCGTGATTTTCAAAACGTTCCACATCTTAACTCTATGTGGTTTTTGAGTAACTCTATTTAGTTTCTCTACTTACTCAAAAACTACAATTACAATTATCACCAAGCCACTTCTATAGGTTTCAATCTGTAGGTTTAAGGTCTAGGAGGAGAAGCTTTTACTTGAACTTTTGACCAGTGAGACCAATAAATATGGAGTTTTTCATAAATTTTTTTGGCTTATAATGTGAAATAAAAAACATATAATTTCTCTTTTATTTGCCCATTTCTTTAATATGGAGCAACATTGTACTAGGTAAGTATATATTTTATTTTACAAGCTACATACAAATATAAATCATATTTCTTTTTATATACAAAAAAAATTAATGTTTAATTTGCTAAAATGTTATAACTAAATAAAATACCATATTTAATATTCCACAGGTGATCCGTAGTCAGGGTCCATATTGTTATTGCTGTCTTTATATTTAATATCATTTAATTCGTCATTATCGTCGTTTTTAATATGATTTTCTTGATCATAAATTGGTTTTATATATTCATCTTGTGAATAAATAGCAGATTGAGGGTAAAACCTTACACCGCCAATGATAAGAGGCTTGAAGGCTTCATATTTACCATAGCGGCTACCACTTCTGCTGTCTAATGGACTATTCTCGTCCATATTTTCTGAATAAGCTTCTTTTATGTAAGTGTTACTTTCACTTTCCTCCATACTGTAGTCGTTATTGCTTTGATTTTCATTATTTTCTTTATTACTATCTTTCTCATCATCATTTTGTACATCACCTTCATCATCATCACGATCT
>DWQW01008702.1:0-13667 GCA_018249695.1 Heliconius erato demophoon
ACTAATTTGTGAGGCTTCGTAACCCTTCAGGGAACAATGAAAAATGTACACCGACAGTGAAACCCCGCAGGCCGTGTTGTGGTGTAAATTAAAAGCTTAAAATATGTTTTCCTTGGGGTTCTTTTGTTATACAACAGACAGATTGAAATAAATATATGTTTATATTTATTCATTTCTATATAGGTACAATACGATTGCAGGTTTATTTGAAGTAGGGATTATTTTTTTTTTTATTCTGGTAAGAAGACAAAACGCGATATAGAGTTACGCCACCTAACTCTTAGCAATGTCTCGAAAATTAGACAAAAAGTAGAGTACGGAATGTATTAACATTACATTTCCTCTTCCTATTCATATATAGAAAACCAACCTCCTTTAATTATAACATAGGTTATCTATCTATACAGATGTAGTTGTAATATTACACCGACGTACATACATATGTTTATAAAATATATATTGCTATAGGTACATACTTATATTTGTATAGAAATATAAAGGAATTTGGAATTTTATGCCATCAAAGAAGATACGGGTACCCCGCATGATTATCGGGTTTACTTAATTGATATCGCATTTTTTGAGATTCTGTGAAGTTTTTTATAGTTTCATACCGAACCTGATTCTATGCAATTTATATAATATCGTTAAAAAAGGTTCATATAAGCTAAAAAAAGTATAGGTATATTTATATTTAACATATATTTCGTCGCTTTGATGGTGAAGAGAGTCAACTCAAATATTATATTTTTTGAGACAGTGAACAATAAAGTAGAGTAGGTAGTTAATGGCAGCGCAGAGACAATAAGCATGTGACAGTAAACGCGAAAGGTTGTAGGTTCGGTTTCCACTCGAGGAAATTAACTATCTACTTGCAATGCCTGCAAAATCAAGGAAAAGTGAGGAATGGAGGAAAATTGTTTTAATGAGAACAGAGTGTATTAACACTAGGATCCATCTGCCTACCCTGTTATGTACGGGATAGAGGGTGAAGCATGAACCTTTTTTTACTATCAAAGTATAGGTTTATAGGTACCTAAGCGGTACTCCCTGGTTTTCTTATTACGTAAAGTTTATTTAAATTACAATTGCACAAATGATTAAAAAAAATCAACTTACACGTATTCAATACCTTTTACCAAAAACTGTCACCCGTGAAACTTTACAATATAAATCCTCAAGTTCCAAATTGCCTACAGTACAAAGAGACATACAAACCAACAATAAGACACTTCTCTACATCTCCACCCGACCGTAGCCTCTTGACTAAGTAAAAGTGATAGTCAAGAACTCTTAAATGCTTTTTGCGTACAAATAAAGTGCTAGTTTCGTCTAAAATTGACAAAAACTTAGGTAAGGTATATAAATTATGATGAAACCGAATACGCAATTGTATTTTGGAGCGAAATGTTCAGAAAACGCAACCGATTTCAGTACAAAATGTTTAGTTGACCATTCAAATCGGTAATAACGCAAGTCTTGCGCCGGCGCCAAATTTTACGTCCACATCTTTATTTTAGGCCAGTCGTGTCACAGGGGCACAGGTGTGTGACTTAACGTGACTGGTTGTGAGTTCGAATCCTGCTCGAGGAAATTTAATATTTTCATTTCTTTGCTCTGGTGTCGAGGCAAAGCGCGGCGTTGAGTTCCGCCACTTAACACTTAATGCCTCTAGAATTTATCGGAAAATGGAGAACGGAGTGTTTTAAAATTAGGATCTCTCTGCCTACCCTGCTGTGTGCGGTATACAGCGTGAAGCTGCTAAATATCTTTATTTTCAAATTTACCTAATATTTTACTTTAAAGTTACTTTAGTTCCAATAATATCAATCTCAATTTCTTTACTCGTAAATCTCGAATCATCTAAGTTGGTCTTGAGCACACACAAAGTTAAAAATATTGTTAAATAATAAACAACTAAATAAATTTATTATATATATAATTATTACATGTAATTTTTTTTATTTTTTAATTGAACAACATTTCACTTTCCGTCCAGTTTCTTCCAGTCCCTATTGAAATCGAATGCGTTGCTAAATGCAACGCATGTGGGTTCAATATCGGTTCGATACCGTGCCAATGCGCCACCACGGCCTTTAATAAGAAACGTCATCTCCTCCAGGGATATGACGTCCTATTATTTTAAGGCGAAAGTAAAATACGTACAAATACGAAGGTTATTTATTTGCCAGTGGCGCCTTCGATCCGCATTGTTTGCAGAAGCTCCGGAATTAAGCTTTCACTTTAAAAAAAAATGGTTTCAATCACCGTGAACAGGCGTCGTGGCGTCGTGCTCTAATTTTGTCCGGATATTATCTATAATTAATTTTGAATTTGAATTTTAAATAGTTTTATGTTAGTCAACCATATATCGTAAAAATAACCGAAATTTCATTAAGTGTAAAATAATTATGTATTTTCAGATTGTTCTGAGGTAATAAAATCTAAAGGCGCTTTAAAAAACAGACCAGAGGAGTACTTTGAGAAAAAAAACAATATAAATGTCACCCCGAATAAGAATCGAACCTGCGAATGTCGTGTAGTCATAATTCCAAATAAATACGCTACTATGGCCTCAATATTACATAAGTTAATATAATAGTTGTCTAACTTGATTAGTAGAACGTTGACTTCGAATATAAAAGCTTTATTTAATTACTGCGTTGTAAGTGTGTACCTACGATACCTATAATAGACTATAGAAGAAAATTGTCTGTTAATTTTTACAAATTAGAAATAAAAAAGTAGTGACTCTCTCAGTGTTTCTCAGTTTTCACTCTCTTTATTTTACTTTTTGTGTTCTTTTTATATATTTTTTCGTAGAAGCTATAATGTTGTTTCAATACCTAGTACATTTGGCAATAAAATATGGTTAAGCCCTTGGTAATTAATTACTTACATATAGATAGATACTTGCAACCCATCTAGCAAATGAGAATATTATTTCTTCTCGTTCTTAACCAACAAAAGAAAGAAATTATAGCGATACCTTATTTTATCTTTTACATTAACCAAAATGGCGTCGTTATACATATATTACAATGAATATTAGCGTTTCATTTCATCCATCTCATACCAGTAAATGATACACATCTAACTATAGGTAGCTAAATGAAAGCGCGCGAGCGAAAAAGCTCTTTAAAAATACCCGAGCTTTGTGTATACTACAATGTTATCTATAATCTTTTAAGGACAAGGGAATAAAATAGTAACGTATTAAAAAAGATACTCATCTCTTCTCGAGCCAATTGGTTAATTTTTATTAAAAATTTATATTTTTTTCTATTTCACACGGTTCTTGTATCTGGCACATAGCAGGACAGGCAGAGGAAACCTGGACACCTAGTGGACCTCTGTTTTCCATTAAGACATTTCTGTTCCACATTTTCCGCTGAATTTTTGAGGCATTCTGTGGTGAGTGCGAGAACTCAACTCCACGGTTTGCCTCGGTATCAGTGCGAGAATATATAAAATATTCCATTACTCCGATTGGTAATCGAACCTATAACTGTCATGTTTACTATTGCGCACGCAGGTGCCCCTGTGCGACGCCTGCGCAGGCCGCAATAAAATGTTTTGTTTTTAAATAAAATACTTTAAATGTTATAAAAATTAGCTTCACGCTGTATCCCGCATACAGGAGGGTGGGGAGGCAGTGGGAACCTAGTGCTGAGACACTCCGTTTCCCACTTACCTCCGAGTTCTGGAGACATTGCAACCCTTTGCCTTGATACTAAAGCGAACAGAAATATAAAATTATAATAAATATTTAATTTGAATTCCTTCGCTCTAGTGTCGAGGACAAGCACGACGTTGAATTCTGCCACTCAACACGCAATGCCTCCAGAATACGGCAGAAAGTGGGGAACGGAGTGTTTTAACACTAGGTTCCCTCTGCCTACCCTGCAGTGTGTGGGATACAACGTGAAGCTGATTCTTTTTACTGCTTTCTATAACTTAATCTGCAATACAACTAACATACAACGCAGTACATCAGAATGACTGACTGACTTGTTCTTTTTTATATCTATAATCTATATCTTTTTAAAGCATATTCGAAAATTTTTCGGCGTTTGGAGACATAATAGACCAATATCAGAAAAAAAAAATAGTCTAGAACAAAGTAAAAGTAAACTGTTTATCTCAAAACGTTATCAAGAATTAAAGTAAAACGTGCAAATGTGCGTGAACATTTGCAAAAATAAACAAAAACTAAGTAAATTCAATAGGGATTATCCACAGACGGACGTTCGGCGCCGGAGCGTCGCTATTCTATTGTGAGCTTAAATAAGTTTACTTTCGATATATATATTTGGATTTGTATGTATGTATGTATTATACGTATTAGCTCCGAATAACAGGTTTTGCGCATGTTTAATGTAATGAAGATTTTCGATAAAATACATTGATATAGGTCGAGGCCAGTCGTGGCGCAGTGGCACGAGGTGTGATTGTAAAACCGACTGGTTGAGGGTTCGATCCCCACTCGAGGAGATGAAATATTTACTTAAATTTATATTTCCATTTCTTCGCTCTGGTGTCGAGGTTAAGCGCGGCGTTGAGTTCTGCCATTCAACACGCAATGCCTCCAATATTCGGCAGAAAGTGGGGAACAGAGTGTCTTAACACTTGGTTCCCTCTGCCTACCCTGCTGTGTGCGGGATACAGCGTGAAGCTGATATAGGTATCTTTAGTCTTAGCTACTATTTACGCATAAAAAGTGATTTTTTTAGCTTCACACTATATTCCGTAGGCAAAGGGAATCTGGGAACAAAACAAGTTGTGGGTTGAATTCTCACTCGAGGAATCGTTTTAATTTCGTCGCTCTGGGAAAATTACATGGGCGCAGCTTTGAGTTCCGCCACTCAACACAGAATGCCTACAGAATTCGACGAAGTTTGTATTAGATGTCTTTATGGGAAATGGAGTACCTTAACTCAAGGTTCCCAAGTTCCCTCTGCTTACCCCTGCTATATGCGAGAATAATACCTATATGCCTAAAGTATTGGCTATGAAAATTACCAGAATGCTCTACCTAATGCCCAATAAAAAAAAAACCATACCTACCACGCTCAAAACTTGATACTTTCTTATAATTTGGTCAAAATTTTTAAAAAAATCTATAAAATGCGCGCGAAAATAGTTTTTTTTCTTGTTTTTTATTCTGCGTGACTTGAGTTGTGAAGAGGTTCGACGTAATGCAAGTAGCGTCGACCACACGTATGAAAAATTAACCAAAATCCAATTTAATGGTTTATTATTAGCAAGCGATGTGTGAAATCCGTGTGGGCTGTAATCTTTGGATGTCGATCATTTCTTTTTTTATAGGTATGTAGATAGGTATTTATATAATAAAATGATTGTTTACTCTGTGAAGTAAAACAATACGATTTTTTATCTGTTCTAGAATGTACTTATCACGTTGGGAAATCAATTATTTTATATTTCATTTTTTTCGCTCTGGCAACAAGACAAAACGCGGCAGTGTATTCCGCCATTCAACATACAATGTTTCGACAGTAATATAGTGGGGACCGGAGTGTCTACAACGAACTCTTGACACTCTGAGACACTATATGCGGGATACAACGTAAATAAAGCTAAAAATATATATGATATTAAAACTTTTTTTAGAGTTTTGTAAATTGTGAGACCTATACCTATAGGTATATTAGCTTTACAATAAGTATAGATTATTTATACATAGTATATATTTTAGGATCCAAAAAGATACATTTAGATAGACATAAGATAGATAGGTGGACACTTAGCGTCCAAACCATCCCCCGGTTCAGCGTGAATCTAAAATTATACAAACCGGGGCCGACAGGCGTAACCCGATACACCCCACCTCCCCTAACGCGAAACGTATGCCGCTCAATACTGAATTGGATGGTGCTATGCGGAAATTTGCAACAATATATTTAATATTAAAAGAGACAGAAAGCCTCTTTCAAGAGGCTTCACGCTGTATCCCGCATATAGCTGGGTAAGCGAAGGGAACCTAGTATTAAGATACTCCGTTTCCCACTTTTCGCCGAATTTTCTTGGGATTGAGTTTTGAGTGGCGGAACTCAACGCCGTTCTTTCTTGCCTTGATAACAAACGAACGAAGCAAACGAAGACATAAAAATATTTATAAATTATATAATAGATAATAATATAATTCTTTCTCCCTATTGGGAATCTGAGCCTGAGAATCTGCGTCTCTTGGAAGAGGACATCGTGCAGTAGTGGCACAGCGACTGACTGTAATCGTGACGTTTTTGTGAGCTCGATTGGCACTTGGGGATGTGATTTCTTTTTATTTTCTCACTATGGTAACTTATTACCATAGTGAGAAAATAAAAAGAAATCACGTTCATTCGTCTTAACGAAACGTGGCGTTGAGTTCCGTTACTCGACACGCAATGTCACGAGAAAGAGGTGGAAGGTTGGAAAGGAGGAGTGGTCCTTTTGTTTACTCTACTATATGTGGGATAGTACAGCGTGAAACTAGAAAAAATATGATCTAACTTATTTAGAAAAAAATATTCTCGTGTCTACTAGGACTTAGGACCCTAAGGAAGGTAGACAATACTATGTTTAAGGCCGCAAAAAATGAAGTGTATTTTGAGCTATTACGAGATTTATGCCTAAAAAAAAAGAATAAAATAATGAACCGCACAGCATAAAACCGTCCACGCAAGGTGCAGACAGAACAGTACAGTCACTTACGCAATTGTTTAAACAATGCTCTAATAAAATATCGTATTTCGAATACGCATCCTGGACCATTGTGATAGCTGTGAGTGTTCTTTCGCCGAGGGTAATTATTGGGCTTAAATCAAATGGAAGATACCTCCTATTCACGGTTAGATGTTATTCAGTTTCTAATGTGGAGTTTTAGGTATATCTAGGTAAATTTAGTACTTTACTTATTATATAATCAAGCTGGTCGTAGCGCAGGGGCACAGTGTGACTGTAAACGCGACTGGTTGTGGGTTCTCTCTTTCTCGACTCGCGGAAATGAAATATTTATTTAATTTTATGAAATATAAATTCCCTCATATATGTATTCATTTCTTCGCTCTGGTATCTGGCAAAGCGTGGCGTTGAGTTCCGCCACTCAATACGCCATGCCTCCAGAATTCGGCGGAAAGTGGGGAACAGAGTGTCTGAACATTATGTTCCCTTTGCCTACCTGGCTGTGTGCGGGATACAGCGTGAAGCTGAATATCTAAAACACGCCTAGGTACTAAGTAACATACCTACAAAAATGTTAACAAAAGGAAGTTACTTCCCATTGCATCCATATTCCAGCAAGGTGCAACCAAAAGTGAACAGTCACTTACTCAATAGTGCTGTAATAAAATATCGTGTTACGAATACACATCCTGACCGTGACGTGCTACGGTTATAGGGGACGAGGGTTGCTCTTTTTTTCAACAAAATGACTATTTGTTTTATTTTATTTATTGTGGTTTTTTTTTATATTAATGTTGTTGAAGGTATGCTTTTGCTAATTTTGCATATTTGTTTTGTTATATTTTTTTTTATTAATGGATATTTAAAAGTTATTTCTAATTACTGATAAAATTTAAAATATTAATAATTAAAGATAAAATTTTACTATGGAACACATAGGTACAGTTAGGTATATATAGCAGATGCTATTACAGAGTAATTAAGTGAACTGCGTACCACTGCGTTACCACGTAACTTAAAACGCGTTGGTTTTGGGTTCGATGCTTTGGGAAATATGTCTTTTAAAAATATTTTTCTCCACAGTTTTACCGCAAAATTAGATTGCATGATTAAACAGACATTTTATTTTTCAAAGAAAATAATGTGTGACTTTAGATATCTATCTATTTAAAAGTAGGTACATCTCTCGATGTGTCAAGAACTAAGACAATTTTTATTTAACTTTAGTAGGTAGGTACCTACCTAATTAATAGGATTTCTCATTTCTACTTTAAATTTGTGAATATTTAGATATTTAAACCGACTTGTTACCTATAAAAAAAATCGCATTTACTGTAAATATTTATTTACAGTAGATGCGTAAGAGATTAAAATTAGTTTTTATTAATAAAAATAAAGTATGAACTAGAGTCTTCTATAATGAGAGTTAAATTAATTAGTTATAAGAATTACTTGGTTTCGAAGCTGTAAAATTTACATTTTATTAATTATTTTTTTCTTTATTTCTTGAGAAATAAAGAAAAAAAACTACTAATATCAACATATTATATCTATAGATATAACTATCTATTACAGTTACTTATAACCTTCTCCCTTCGATATTCGAATTCAAATGACTTATAAGGGGTGTGGCCAGGCGTTGTCTATTCCTACCAATCAGAGAACAAGGATCACCCTCGCAGGATAATGAATCATTCTGATTGGTCACAGTCCTGACACCTATCATGTCCTTACATCCTATATACATCTGTCTCTTTCGTTAATACTAATGTAGTGTATGTCTATCTCTTTCTACTTAAGGAGCAAGTACTTTTATCTTCGAGGTGTTCTATTGACTTATCTAAATTACGTCTTTGTCTTGTTACTTCTAATAAATTGTACAAAGGTTTCTAAAAAAATGACATTATATCAAATTTCTATTGATATTTATATTCTATCTCAAAATGTAATATGTATCTAATATCCTTATTATCTAAGAGATCCGTACTTAAGATTTTAATAAATGAATATATCTCAGCCCAATTAAAAAATAATAAGTTGTTATCTATATGGAGAAAAAAATGTATATTGTATAGTGTAATAAATATATATGTAAAATGTAAATGAATATTTATTCTCCAATCAACTCGTTTGTGGACAAATTTATTTATCATAAGAAAAACATCAAAATTGGTCTTCATCAAAATATGACATCAAAATAAAACAAACAATAAATTAAAATTAAAATATGCTACAAATAAATAGTTGGCATATAGATTCTAAATATGTTAACTATTTATTTATAGCATACGAGTAGGTATGGCCCCTTAAACAATGTAGGTACCTATCTAACAAGAACAATGTAATTAGGTATCTATAATAAAATGCATAATAGTAGCATCATAAAAGTAGGCAGGTAGGATTTTTCTATGTAGACACATATTCTGAGTTGACCTGGACCTTAGTTTTAAACAGATATCGCACCTTGGTTCAAATAGTGTCACAATTCAAAAAAATTGAAAAACTCCTTTATTGTACTATTAGTTTCAAAATATCTTAAAATAGTATGTAAAGTAGTGGCATAATTATAGCTTTACTATTTAAACTTAGATGGCACTAGTGGCATAATTACAACATTTTATCCATAAAGTAGGTAGGTACACAACTGAATATTTTTTTATTTTTTAAATATATTTTTAATATATCTAATATACCCTTTAAAAGAGCTTCAAAAATCATAATAACTTTCTAAAAATCATATTGCGATAATTTTGTTACTTTTTGAGTTATGATCCAAAAATTGAGTAAAAATTAAGCTTGCATAAATTTCAAACGCGTTTTTCTCGATATTTTAGTTTTTTGAATTATGACAGTAGGTATTTGAGATTAGGTGCGATATGTTCGTGAAAATGTTTTTTTTATGTTTTGGCTCAATTTTTTTGGCCCACCCCTTATCCATAAGTACTTAGTCAAATATCTACTTCATACAGAATTCCAATTCAACAGATCTCAATCTTCTAAAAGTTACAGTAAGGTAGGTACCTAATCATGGATAGGTATCAATAAAATGGTATGACCATTAATATATCTATGTAACAGACAAGCAGAGGCAGAGGAAACCTGGGAACCCAGTGGTAAGGTACTCCATTAAAACAGTTCTGATCCCCACTTTCCACTGAATTCTGGAGGAATTGCGTGTTAACTTTGCCTACCAGGGCAAGGAAATGAAAATATTAAATATTCAATTTACCCTAGTGGAAATCGAACCTACACCGCCGCGCTTACAGTCACACGCTTATACCACCGGCCCATGACGCCCTTACTTGGTATTTAGTTTTCATGCTTTTATATTAACTTAATCTTTCTCGTAAGAAACGCCTACATACCTACCTATCTAGCTATGAAGTCAATACTTAAGACGTCAATAGACCGTTCATTAATCTTAATTACTTAATAGTTACGCGCACAAGTACCTACTTTAATTGTCCTTTACAATTAATAGAGGGCAATCCATAACTCAATTTAGGTACTTCACGCTGTATCTCGCACACAGCAGGATAAACAGAGGGAACCTAGTGTTAAGATATCGGTCAAATTCTGGAGGGATTGCCTGTTGTGTGGCGGAACTTAACGCCGCGTTTTTGCCTCGACTCCTGAGCAAAGAAATGAAAATAAAAATAATAAACTATTTAGTTACTATGTCATAATTGGGGTAATTAAATAGTATAAGCATAAGTATATACATACTATACGCACATACCCTTTTTATTCAAACAAAATAAATGACGCCTGAAATAATAAATTTCTTTTAGTAAATACCATAATTCTTTAAAATAATAGATAAGAACTTTAATATCATTCAATAATTATCATAATAAAAAAATAAAACAAAAGTTACTGTGAAATATTTAATAGCGACATCTAGTGGTCAAAAGTTATAAATTAATGGCTCTAGTTCCATCTATTGGGAAAAAGCTAAAGCAACAAAAACATATGCTTAAGTACAGCAAATAGTTTCTCTAATTTTTACTAGATGGCGCTTTTAACGTATTTTTTTTTTCAATAAATAATTTTATTTCATAATAAAACGTGCATTTTAAATAAGTTAACATTTTTTTGTAATCCAATTGTTTTTTATTTATTCTATATTCGGAAACAGTAAATAAAATAATTACGAAAAATATTTTCCAATAATGGCAACACAAAACTGACGCGTGTCAGCTCGCGCATGCGCAAACAACAGACGGAATTTCATCAAGTGACGTACAAACGCGACGTGTTGACGTTTAATAAACTCGCTTCGGCAAATTGTTTCACTTTTACATACGTGTCAAGATAGCTTGTGCGTGTTTGGCTTAAAGGCCTTTAATTTTAAGATTATTGTAAGTATTTTTTATCAATTCTTTTCTTAGTATATAAGTTTTCTTAATGCTTAATAAAAGTTTTCATTATTTCTACTTAAATTATCAAGTATATCCAATTCAAAGTATAATATTTACGTTATGGAAAATCTAGAACGATTTCTCGTTAATCATTAGCTGTTAACTTAGCGTTAAATTATATATTATCGGTACAATATGCCAGCAGTATTTGTCTCTAATTTTCGTATTAAATATATTTTTTTGTTTTGAGCTACTTTCTATTCTAGAAACCAAACAGCTGTGCAAGTATTTTTTGTTTTTATGTAAAACTAAAAAACTTTTAAAAATATCTATCTATCTATATAATATTTATTTAATTATATATAGCTTACACAAATATAAATTGATTTATATAGCATATATGATTGAGAGGTAAATATTTGTTTTCTGTATTACCATATGGAGACCTATTGGTATAAATTTATCTAAATTCCAATATTCTATGTTACATATATTTTATATTTTTTACATTTTAAAAGTGGTATTCCATACTAAGGATTAGAAAACATAAAAAAAATTACATAGCGGGACTCAACTTGCACCACTGAAGATTTTTTAAAGGCATTGATAGCATATAGTAGGTCCTGTATAGAAATGTTTCCCAAAATATATATTTTTATGTACATTTGATTTTGCTTTCACTTTACTGTTATATTAATTGCAATTTTCATGCTTTCTATTAGGAATTGTACTATGAGGTAGCTTTTTTATTTATATATTTAATTATTTTATGTTGATTTCTGTTCATATTCTTATGTATATAATTCAACAACAAAATGTCTGATTGTTTTCAATTTCTATTCAAGGGAATAAACCATTTTCATTTCCTCATTCTTGTAAGAAGATAAAGCCCAGAGTCGCAACACAACAAACAATAAGTATCTCAAACAGTAGATAGTGTGTGGAGTATGGAGTGTTTTAAAACTAGATTCCCTCTGCATACCCCTACCATATGCGGGACACATTGAGAAGGTGCATAAAAAAAAAGAAATAAAACCTTAGTGGATTGAAATGATTACTCATTTAAAATTTAACTGTTTCCAGGACAAATATCACTGTTTTTACAAGAAAAATGGCGCCCAAACAGAGAATGCGTATTGCAAATGAAATTGCAAGCAAAAACATCACCATGAGAGGGAATGTTCCTAAAACTACTAAGGTAATTTTTTTATCTTACTCTTTCCACATAGCAGGGTAGCTATAGAGAGTTCGATCACCACTTGAGGATATTAATTATTTATTTATATTTTCATTTCTTCGCTCTGGTGTCCAGACAAAGTGCGGCATTGAATTCCGCCACTCAACACGCAATATCTCCAAAACTCGGCTGACAGTGGGGAATAATGGTGTGTCTTGACATTAGGTTTCCTCTGGTTATCCTGCTGTGTGCGGGATACAGTCATAAACTGATAAAAAAAAATATAATCTTTAAATTTTTCTACTAATTAATCTTGCACTATCATTGATAAGTTCTTGTCTTAATTTATTTTGTTCTATATTCAATGATTTATTGAACAGTGATTAGTGATTACAATGATTTAGAACAGTAATTAAGTAACAAAACAATCTTTAGAATAGATTATACTTTAAAAAAATTAAATTAGTTAATATTAAACTAATTATATTTTTAAAATCACATTAACTAACAATATGATTAACATTTTCTAAGTATGCTCTTATATATTAATAACCTTGATTGCTAGAGACCATTTTGGGACATTTGGTTGTCATCAGCAGGATAGCATCTGACTATCCCACACATGGTAATGGTTTATTTATGGAGCAGAATAGACAGTCGTATATTATAGCTTTCTTTATCTCCGAAATTCGTAAAAAACTTAAGTCAACTTCCAATCCGACTTCGCCGGAATACCCATGTTCTTTGCCTTATAATATCATCTTCAATCCATCTTCTCCTTCATACCTCAAGGAACAGTTCAAATTTTTGTGTGAATCACATGACTTCTCCCTTCGCTCTCAATTTACCTTATCTCTTAAAATTCCTTCACACTCCTCTTCATTTTACTCGAACTCTTTCACTGTCAAATCTGCACGTTTGTGGAATACCCTACCAGTTATTATCAGGCAAGCCAAAACTTTAACGACCTTTAAGAAAAGGCTTAAAGATTATTATTCAAAACTTTGACAATATTTAAGTACTATTATAAACATATGTATGTGTTAAATGTAAATAAAATATGTTCCATTATGTTGGTATACATCTAATGAGTGTATGTATTATATATATGTGTATTTAGTATATAAATGTATGTATGTATCTAAGTATCTATGGATATTATACAGGGTGGAAGAGGCAGCGCTCCATTTACGGAAACAGCATATAGGGTAAAATATTTCAAAACTATACCTAAAGAAATTAATCAAGATGCCTCAACAGTTTGGACGTAGGATTTTTTTTCATTTCACGATTTTTATCCATACCTGTATTTCGAGTGACGCGATTACGTATAGATCCCAATAACATAAACACTTACTACTACAAAAATACTACTAAAGGTTAAACAACTTTGAACTTTATCGCCAATACATACGACTCGATTTCGAAATGAGGCGTGTGCG
>DWQW01008703.1:0-13667 GCA_018249695.1 Heliconius erato demophoon
TATCGCTTTGTCGTAAAACTGTCGTTTAATTCTAAACCGCTCAAAAGTAACGATCGTGTGAAGGCTCTGAGGCGTGACAGTGTTGACACACATACATACATATAATGCAGAAATATATAAACATTATCCATCTACCGTGAAATTACTAATATTTAACTTGTAATTGTCATTTATTTACTAAAGCAACGGCTTTTTTGTTTTTAGTTTTTTTTTAGTTTAAAATAGCAAAAAAAAAATGGAAAAAAATATGTTCAGCAATCTGTACAAAATAATTGTTTTGGATGTACCCAACATAACGCGATAGTTGTAGGTCTCATTTATATTCTCATTATATTTTTATACATAAAATTGTGTTCAATAAAATTATTACTATAGAAATAAATAGACAAGAAGCACCACTGCTTAAATATAAAATGATAAACTGAAAACGGAAAAGCAAGTCTCAATATCTCTTACTTATATAAAAATCTATAATGTATGTAATATTTTATGGTGCATAGTTTTTTGCGACTATAAAATTACTACGTATATATGTAATGTGTATATATTATAAATTAGACTAAACTAAATACTCCGAGGTGCCATATGTCTTTCTGTGCCAGAAAACACACAAAGTACCACAGTAACAAAGTGTTGGTGGTTTTATTAATTTGGAAAATTTATATAATCTGCCTCAATAACATAATTATGACGAATTCAATCACACCTTACATGTCAAAAACCATTCACTAGTTTGGGCTGTAGAGCTTACCAAAGAAATGGACATACATACGCTCGAATAACATTACCTTCCTTCTGTCAAAGTCGAATAGAAAAAATAAAGTGGTATATTTATTTACTAGGATATAAATTTTGCAATGTTAAAAAAAAATATAATTTTATTTTCTTTGTTTTTTTTCTTTGATTCTATTTGTGACTTAAATATACACGTCATAGTGTGTCAAAAACGATGTTTCCATTATTATTTATATTGTACTTTTCAGGGTTTTGCTAGCACTCACCTTTTCTCTATTCTCTACAATTTCTTTTTAATCTATGCTCTAAAACCAAGTAACTTTTATTAACATGATATTTTTATCGCTTTGTAGTTTTTATTTCTAATAACAAGTTTGTTGTTAAAAGTAGCTACATTTTTGCATGCCTTAACATTATTTGTATGTATGTATTAACAAATAGTATTGAGTTTCTTCCATTATTAAAATTCAAGGCAGCATATTTGCGTTGATAAAATTATTTTCATTTCCTCTCTCTTAGATAATGTACGGCATTGAGTTCTGCCACTTAAAATATCTTGTCATTGGCCGGTGCATGAGAGTGTCTTGACACTAGGTTCTCACTGTCTCACCAATTATACAGAGATGTGCGTGAAAATACATTGAACACTTCATTTCATTTTCATTTGTTTGAAAAAAAAAACTATTTAAATGAACATTTCATTCTTACATAGAAATAATATTAATATTTATATAACGACTTACAGGTAGGCGGTTTTACTTTCATGGGACACTTTACATGGATAGATGTACCCGAGAGAGAGAAAAAGAGACGAGGATCTGATATATCACCAACTTGGTAAGTTTTATTAATTACACATTCTAGTACAAAATATGACTTTGAAATCTAAACCGGTGAATGTGATATCCAGACATCCTTACGTTTTAACACGGTGAATTTGAATATAAGAAGTAATATTTAGATTAAAAAAAAATCATATAATTATAATCTATCTATCTATACAATCAAATTTTCTCACAACAAATTACATAATTAAAAAAAAAAACTACTATTCGAACCAAAAAAAATATCTTCTTGCCCTAACATCCGACAGGTCGCCCACAATGGCGGGTGGACTGTTCGCAATCAGCCGCGCGTACTACTGGGAGCTGGGTGCCTATGACGAGCAGATGGCGGGCTGGGGTGGAGAGAACTTGGAAATGTCCTTCCGGATATGGCAGTGTGAGTAATATTGTAATAATAGAGAATTCCTAAGTGTTTATCAACGTCTTATATAAATAAATAATTTATTGAATTTTAATTTTGCATGTCTTGCCGTATTTTTGGTAAAGGTGGAGGCACATTAGAGACGATCCCGTGCTCCCGCGTGGGTCACGTGTTCCGCAGCTTCCATCCTTATGGATTACCAGCTCATACTGATACTCATGGTGAGTTTTATGCGTATAAAATTTATTGTGGTTTAAGAATGAATGATGAGATGTAAATGATGAAATATATTTGATGTTATTCCTAAAATCAGTGACAAATGCGATAGGAACGAGGATCAAAGACAAACTTGTAGTCTTGTGTGCCTAGTTATCACTTACAATAAAACTTTTATGATACATATTGCTTACATATTGCTTTCCGCTATATGTTTCTAAATGCTAAATTTAAGATATCGATTTGATTGTGGTGGTAGTGGATACTACCTATAATAAGAAATGCCTCAGTTCCTAAGGTTTTACGCAATTAGCGTAAATAGTGAAGATCGGAGAGATTGATCGAAAAATTCTCATTATCTCTTGTCTCTGTAATATCTCTTACATATTAAAGAGACAAGAGACAATGAGAATTTTTAAACTGAAAATAAATAAATTATACATACATTTTATTTTAGTTTATTGTATGTTTCAGGTATAAACACTGCCCGAATGGCAGAAGTTTGGATGGATGACTACGCGGAGCTGTTCTACTTGCATCGACCTGACCTTAGGGTTAGAAATACATTATCTTAAATATTTATGGCTTTTTTTTCTCATATTGCCTCTCTAATTTTAGGAGGTGGTGGTAAATTCTGCATATTTTATCACATCGTTGGCTAGGTGAAATTTCAATTTCCGTTCTTTTTTCTTGACTCATAAACTTTTCCATTATTGTGTTTGTATCTGTCTTGTCCCAAACAAGTAATTTTACGTAGCAGTTTGCAAAAATGTTGCGTTTTTTTTCAACCCGGCGTAGTACTGAACATCGTCATCCGAAATCTGAAAAAAAACTGCTTCACGCTGTATCCCGCACATAGCAGAGTAGGCAGAGGGAACCTAGTGTCCGTAAGACACTCCGTTCCACACTTTCCGCCAAGTTCAGCGCGTTGAGTGGCGGAACTCAACTTCAAATGAAAATATAAATTTAAATGAATATTTCATTTCGTCGAGTGGGGATCGAACCCACAACCAGTAGATATTACAGTCACACTTTGTGCCCCTGCGCCACGACGCGCGCCTGATCCGAAATCTGAATAATATTTTTCTAACTTTTAATATAAATAGCCTATTCTGATTGTATTAATCTGTAATGCATAAAACTGCATATTAATTTTGTTTTACTAAAAAATATAATAATACATTGTATAAGATTAAGGAAGGGCATTTTTTTTTCCAGAAAAATCCGAAAATCGGTGACGTGACACATAGAAAGATATTAAGAGAAAAGTTAAAATGCAAAAGTTTTCAATGGTACCTTGATAATATATATAAAGAAAAATTCGTGCCCGTCAGAGATGTTTACGGATTTGGCAGGTTAGTTAAGATTTTGTTTTTGTATTTTCTAGATTACTACTGACTTGTCAAAATGGACAAATAAATACACTTTTGTATTTATATATTTGAGCATATAGCGTTTAGTATAATATCAATTAATCGATTACATCATTTGTAACTTTCAAATCAAATACAAAACTGTGCTCGTCGCTCTTTCGACAACAGCAACCGGTGAGATGTACATATTGATAGCGTCTACCAATAAATTGGTTACTAAAGTACAGTTCGTAGTAGTAACCCCCAGACTGAAAGGATTTTTCAATTCATTAACGACCTCCAATCTGCCTCTCCGTTTCAAGCAACATGCCTCTGCAAAACCTAGATATTTATTTGTTTCCATCTACAGAATTGATTAGTGCTATATGATCCGATACAAAGCCTCCAGAAGCGACTAAAGTGAAAATGCTTGAATCTGATATACCTACTGCTGTGAACATGCTAACACCACTCTTAGCAGGTATCTAACAAGCTGAATGACTGCAATAAGCGCCTCCCCACTGTTCTGAAAAGAGGAAACTCAATGAGTGTGGAAATGTAGAGGTAATACCTTGCTTTCGATCCCATTTAAGATGCTCTGAAAGATTATTTTAGATCAACTTTTGAGAGTTTATTGGATTCCGATCCAGTCCGATTATGTACAGATCGAAGCAATAGCTTTCGTATTATTATATCATAGAGTGGTGACTTATCAAAATTCTGAAAGATTTGGATTATGTCTGCTGATTTACACACGCGCTTACATGGAAGCCAAATGAGACATCTTATAAAGCAATAGAGGCTTAAAAAAATATAGAATCAGTACTGCGGGAGTAGCGTAAGTCAATAATCTTACCTACCTTAGTAGTGTCGTATCCGAAACTGAGGGGACCGGAGAAGACGTAGCTTCGAAAACCACCAAATCTAGAGCAACCTTCTTACAACTTCTCCCCGTATGGCAGCCATAGATATTGACTAACCCTACTCTACTAAAAATTAAGGATACAGTTATAAAAACCATATACTTATATGTGTACTATGATCCACTTCTACGATGAGGACTGCGGTTGGCGACGCCATACCCTTTCAGATTTCAGTAGGGATCACAAGGATTCGGTTATTAGTAATAGGCGTGGGAAGGGGAGGTCGGTTGGTCCGTGACCACCACAGAATAATCTAGTGTCCACTCCAAAAATTTTACTTACAACAAAGTCGAACATCGAGTACACGAGTACGAGCTTCCAGGAGTCTGGACTTGAGCACTATCCGTATAGGTCTTGAACTAACCAACTAACCGTTTTCTCGGTTGGTGATAATAGTCTGGATTAATTCTCGGCTATAAAAATAGAAAAAACTCCTCTTACTCTTTTGTTGTCCCCGGTGGGTGCAGGTTCTCCAACCCGGCGACGGGCCTGTGCCTGGACACGTTGCAGCGCGAGGGCGAGGCGGCGCCGCTGGGCGCGTACCCGTGCCACGCGCGCCTCGAGCCCACGCAGCACCTCGCGCTGTCGCTGCGCGGCGAGCTGCGCGACGAGGAGCGCTGCGCCACCGTGCAGTACGCCAGGTGAGGCCCCCGCACCGGGTACAGTGCACAGAAAGTAGGGACGAATACTAACTAATCAACTTTCAGTATATTACTTGTGTCAGTATTCAAAACAAATTCATTTTTATGCTAACAAAACAAAATAATAAACTGAGAATAGACAATAGAGGTGTCACATTATAATTTTAAGTGTAAAATGAAATGATCAATTTTTTTATAGAAACGCAGGAGAAGTTGGAGACGATGAGAACAGAAGGGTCCTCATGGTAACATGTCATGGAAAACAACGAGGACAGGTGAAGTTTAAAATATTTATGAATATAATATTTTATAATATAATATTTTATAAGTTTTTTCCAGAAGTGTAAAATTTTATAAATTAAGAGAATATCCATCCTAACAAATAGTAAACAAAGTAAAATATTGTTAAAAATCGAAGGCTCTATGAGTTTCTAAATTATTAGGAAAGAGATTCTAAGTAATTGCAATAAATGATATATTATTGAATGATTATTATCACCCTATAATAATAATATCATAGTTGTTGCCTACAAGCAGCTGCTTCGATTGATCCAATTCCATTGCTTTTATAGATTTTTTCATCTACATCTACCCTCTTTTACACAAATTTGCTAACACTATTATATAATATGGTTCTTATAATTTTTTAACAGCTTTACACTTTTTATCGCATAGCAGGGTAGTTATAGAGAAGGTAGTGTTAAAACACTTAGTTCTCCATTTTTTATCCGAATTCAGAAATCAACGTGCTTTGTTTTGCAAAAATGATAATAATTAATTAAAGCAAGCGGTGGTGGAATCCACAACTGTTGTATTTACAGGTACACGCTGTCCCACTCTGCCGTTGTGGCCTAGTAATAATCAAATATCTCTTATATACAACTAGGACCGGAGTATTTTATATTATCATTTAATTATTATAGTACATTAAAAAAATCTTTGTCCTACATAGAAATGGCGCTACCTCCCCACTCAACACCTACAGCACGTAGAGTCCCACCTCTGCCTAGTGACCGCGCTCTCCGCTGGCGACGATGTTACCATGGCCGAGTGTCGCAACTCTCCGCGCCAAGTGTGGCTCATTGATTACAGCGAGAGGAACGGATTTAGACTTACCGGTAGGTTTTTTGTCGATATTATTACTGTTATAACGTTGATTATTAGTATTACCGTAATTACTCTTTTCAACAATTCCATAGCCAATAGAAGCTTTATGTTCATTCCATTATTAAAAAGTCCTTGCAAATGTTTATTTGAATTTCAATGATATCGATTAATTTTAATGTCAACGACTGTATTTTCCAGATGACACGGAACCAAGCGAACAAGAATTAAAACTACGAAAACTAAGAGGACAACGGTGAGACTTTAATTAATTTTATTAGTTACTTTAAGGGATGTCTAAATTTTAAATAAATATCACTACTAGTACCTTCGGCTTTGCTCGTGTTGACGCTCTTAAATTAATCATCTTTTACATCAGTTTGTCGCATAGGCCTACCCTACTATGAGAGGCACCTTAGTGTTAAAACACTTCGTTTCCCACGCACTGCGAATCTGAGCTGAGGAGCGGAACTCAACGACACACTTACTTTTTACCAGTGCGAGGGAATCGGACTCACAACCGTCCCTTTTTACAGACTGACGCTGATATAACATATCCATTTTTTATTTCCAAATAATGAAGCCATCGTGGAGAGGTCCTGACTGTAAATGCGATGGGTAAAGCTTCGATCCCCAATCGTGGGTTAAATTAGTCTCGTTTTCCCGCTCTTAGACGAAATTTTAAATTAAGATTTCTACCACTCAAATATAAAATATCTCGAATCTCCGTCTCTCTCTTTCCAGTCGTATATCCCGCTCACTCCTCTCATACAATGAACTAAACGACACTCGTCGACATTCATCAAAACACAAACACAAGAAAAGCAAAAAACATAAAAACAATAAAAAAAACAAATTCGTGTTAAAACTGTTGAGAAACAACACAAAAAGCGAGGAACATTTAGAAATGGATGTTTATTGTAAACACAAGAGGTTGTATCCTAATAATACGTTTGTAAGAGATCTGGTCACTATACTCAATGGGAAGAATATTAAGGTAATTTTATTTTTTTATATATATAAAAAAACTATATAAGTGCCGTGTGATCCCGGCCTAGAATAGGATCATCCTAGTACTGGTGGTGTCGTAAGAGGTGACTAAAGTACGTGTGGTGGAGTCACGTCGCCAGCAATGGCAACCCGCATGGGCAGACGAGACCGATTCATTACCACCGCCGGCATTTAAAACCGGCGTTAAGTAATGGCTTTATGCTACTGCGTTTCGCATCAGGTAATGCCGGGCTCCGGCGCCCAACCCACCTTACAGGCAGGCAACGCACCTGCAGCTCCTCTGGTGTTGCACGGGGTGGTGGGCGGCGGTTATCACTTACCATCAGGTGACCCGTGCGCTCATTTGCCTTGTTTTATCCATAAAAAAAAGAAATACTCGCTGCGTTATTCCAAGTGACAATTGACAAAAATTATGTAAATATAAAGTAGAGGTCGTCTTGGGGTAGTGGCACAAGTGTGTGACTGACGCGACGACGGTAGCGGGTTCGATTCCCATTCGGGGGAATGAAATATTGAATATCTTCATTTCCTAGTATCTTAACACTGTGCCCCCTCTGTCTTGCTTAGTGCGACCATATATATATAAAATATATGAAAAATAAGTGACTTTATTTATTGACTTTATTTATATTACAGGTAATAAACAACGGTAGAGTGTTTGAACATAATAAAGTAGTAGATTTGATCAAACGCGAACATCCATCCACCGTGACGCCCGCCGCCAGCACCGCTGAGCCTGATATTGAGGTAATTTTGATTTTTTTGGATAAATGTTTTTATTTATGTTTTGTTTGGTTTTACTGTATTTTTTTTTAATTATTAGATAGTATATTTTTTAGGCTTAAAGTAATTTTAATTATCTTAAGTTGGTTAATGAATATAGCTTCGTAGAAATTGTTGTTTTTCTAAACTTAATAAACTTAAGTAATTCAACAGGATAAAATACTAAATTAGATTTTTCTAATTTTCCCGAAATGTGCGAACATTTTAATTTAAGACCAAAATTAAAATCTATAATAATATAATTGTATTTTTTTGCATTATGGTAATTGACGTTTAATTTTTTTCTATTAAAGCCAAAACCGCCCAAGAAACACAAACACAAGAAACACAAAACACAACCAATAAATGTCGCCAACGAGGTCGAAGATACCAACCTCGTCGACAACGAGGCCGACGTGGCTGACAATAACAAAATGGGCGACAAAATAACCGAAGACGACAACATGGCCGACCCAACCGAATTGACTGACAAACAAAATGTGATGGAACCTAAGAAGATTATTATTGAAGATTTTGTGGAAATTACTACTAAAGTGTCAAAAGAGGTATGCCAAAATGATTTGTGTGACGCTTAAAACATATTCTTATATATGTATTTAAAAGCGTCACAATATTTTTTTTTTATTATTTGTGTATTCATTTTTCGTTATACTAATAGTTTTATATTATTTTTAATGATATTTTCAGCGTCTATTAAAGAAGAAACGTAAACGTGTCCGCGACCGCCACCGTGTACATACACCAGCTACTACTACTACAATGTAAGAGAAGTAACTTTATAATTTTAAGTTTCACGCTGTATCCAGCAGATAGCAAAATAGGCGGAGGGAATTTGGGAATATAGTGTGAAAACAATCTGTTGCCCAATAACTGCCTATTTTAAAGATGTTGTGTTGAAAAAAATCTTTTACTACAGAAAAATTGTAATAATTTCAATATTAGCAACTTTTTCTAGGTATGTAGGACATACCTAGATACATAAAATTATAAATAATGAAATTAAACCTAACCTATTCGATTTAGTGGGATCGAATCCACGACTATTCACGCTTACAGTCAAATAAAGATAAATTGTTCCTATTTTATTTTTTCACGCTGTATTCCACGGTATCTTAATGTAAAAGCACTCCGTTCCCATTAATACCCCCACTTTCCGCCGAATTTTCTAGGCATAACATGTTGAGTGGCGGAACTAAATGTTTTGCCTAAACTACGGAACTACAGGTTCGAAGGAAAAATTTTGTATTGTCCATTTGTCGACGAAGGCTAGTAGCGACGTATTGTGTCACCATTCCATTTAATCAAACGGGGGAAGCCGCAGGCAAAGTTAGCAATTTATAATAATAATATATTTTATTTTCAGTCCAGATACTCAAGATTTGGAGCATGTTGATAATTCAATAGAAGAAACGCCAATGTTAGCGAGCGTAGAAATAAAAGACAGCGGGGAAACATGGCCCACCGGTAAGTTATTTGTGATATAGTAAGAAACCGATTAACCGGAATTATAATAAATAAATAAATTATTGCATAAGCATATGAGTATTCAAATGTCCGAATATTAGATTGTATGAAGAGTAGCCCTTTCTAGGTAATTTAAAAAAAAAAACTATTTATTAAGAAATGGTTTAATTATTTTCTAGTCTAATACTACAACGCGCGATTATGAGTTCAGCCAATCAACACGCAATATCTTTTATTGGGCGTCTCGAAGGCGGAGAGCGGAGTGTTTTAATACACAAGATTCCCTCTGCTTACCCTGGTCTTATTAAACTTCATATACATTATTTTCGTTTATGAAAAGGCATCTTGTTAATAAAATACATAAAGTACAGTCCGCGAGGCGTAAGCTGAGCCTTGCATTTCTGTGAGTGATCACCAATAGAAGAGCCAAAAAAACTATTAAAAATGAAATATATGTAAATTATTAATTTAAAAAAAAATAAACAAAAAAAAATATTCCAATTGTTCTACATCGGACTTGCTTCCTCATCATTTTCACTCTCATTTGTTATGTTTATTAATTGTCCCGTCATGTATATCATCAAGAAAAGCGTTGTGACTGGTAGTTTTTTTTCTGTTACTGTTTGGTAACATACACTTTTGCTTATTATAATTTTTTTTATTCTTGTACAGTGATTGCGCCAATATATTTCACTCTCTATATAAATAATATTAGGATTTAGGCAAGTGACGTTGCTGAAGTACAAAGTAGTTAGTAGTACATAAAATTAAAAAAATATATTTATAAAAACAAAAACCCCAACTGCATAAAACTAAAAAGAAAATAAACAAGCCCAATAGTTTATTTATTACTATCAGTCGGGACCTATAAGTAATTAAAACGAGGCGAAAGACGTATGCAGAGACCATAGCCTTTGGCGTTCCGTTCTCTGAAACTACCCCGCTAGGGATACAGCATGAAGCTAGTTTATTTTAGTTTTAATATACGTAATTATTTTTTTTATTTCATAGTGAACTCTCTCTCTCGTCGCAACAATTCGGCGAAGCAGCGTCATCATAACACTATAGATACTTCGGAAGAGGTTAGTTATTTATACTATTAAATATTTTCTCTATTATTGTATCATATGTGTCGATTTTATTTTTTTGTGTATGTATGTTATTCTTTTAAATATTATTTATAATAATTAGCAACTAAGCTAACAGGCCTCCCATTTAACTTCAAGGCAATCCCAATCGTTGTCTGAAAGAGGGTAGTCATTTGGCAATAAGGCCTATTGTGCTATCTTACAAATAATTATGAACGTCTTTGTAAGGTAATAATAAATAGTCTTTTACTTTACTATAAATCTTTATCCAACAGTTAAATAAAATAAAAAAAAAAATCAGCTTCACGCTGTATCCCGCACACAGCAGGGTAGGCAGAGGGAACCTAGTGTAAGACACTCCGTTCTTCACTTTCTGCCGAATTCTGGAGGCATTGCTAGTTAAGTGGCAGAACTCAACGCCGCGCTTTGCCTCTATACCAGAGCGAAGAAATGGAAATATAAGTTTAAGTAAATATTTCATCTCCCCGAGTGGGGATCGAACCCACAACCAGTCGGTTTTATAGTAACACTTTATGCCGCTGCGCCACGACTGGCCTCGCATATCCAACAGGTGAAGATTCAATTCCTTTTACATACTACATACATTCAACACAATTCACATTTGTTTTTTCTAATCTTTACTCTGTATTCCTCGTAACGAGGCCAAAACACGGCGTTGAGGCCACGGAAAGCGAGGTACAGCGTGAAGCTGTTTTAGCTTTACGTCGTATGTCGTGAACACAACAACGACTATACATAAAAAGACTAATTCGTTAATACATATACATAAATATTTTTTTTTTGTTTTTTTTTTCAAGGTAAACGAAGCAACATCGAAGCCACCGGTGAAAGTGGTGATGAGAAGTAACTTGACATTTAATTTTGGTGATGATTTCTTTAAACTGAAGAAAACGGCCAGCGATGTTGCGTGAGTTTATATTAATATATTATTTTATCTTTGAAGAAGTGAGGCCTAAAACAATATTATTTTTCTAAGGTGGAACTCTCTTAGTATCTTAAAAAAATTAAATAAATTTTGTAAACTATATTTTTTGCCACCCGATACAACTACTGTCTCCACTTGGCTATAAAGTTGAATATAAAGATTTACTAATTTTTAGTAACTGATGTGACTTAAAAAATCTAAACAAATTAGATTTTATAAAATAAACATATTTGAAATATACTTTTTTTATGAAAACGTATAAAAAATTAAACATGATTAGCGAGAGTTGCACACGCGTCCCTTACAAAACGGTTCACTCTCCGTTGCGCTCTGACCTTAACCTATATTTACAGCCATAGTTCTTAACTCGGTTTACAATAGACGTGTGTTCAACACCTATTTCCTTTAATTTTTTATATATTTTAAAAGAGTTAGGAAAGTTATTTTTCTAGTTTGCAAATTTTCTTTTTCAAATGTGGAATTAACACTTTATAAATGTTAAAAATAAATTAATGTTGTTGTTTCAGTAATCTTATAGAACTAATAATACCAGCGAACATATCACACACAATAACCAACGCGCGCGCCGACGACACCGATAAACACGCACACACATACACACAGCGGGAAAGAGATAGGAAAGAGAGAAAGAGACAGAAAACAAACAAAAGTTATTCCGTAAATCACAGTAACCTACTAAGTGAGAGCGAGACGCAGGATGTGAAACACGTGAAGGGGGAAAGAGACAGCAACAGTGGTAGTGTGACAGAGAGGGACGACAATGATGACTCGTCGGGGACGTCGGAGATTGATGAAAGTGAATAAAAATGTTTCATATTGTGGTTAAATTGTATATTGTAATATATATATATATATATATATATATATATTTATATATATATATATATATATATATATATATATATATATATATATATATATATATATATATATATATATATATATAGTATTTTATTAACTTGTAATTGAACGTAACACTATTTTTGTTAAAACAAAAAGTTTTATATTTTGTAAACGCAATTTAAATAGTGTTTTAAAAATTACAATATAATTTACATGAATAATATCTTTATGAGAATGTATAGAACAGTAAAACCATGTGTATTATGTTATATTTTTATGTTTTTTTTATTGTAATCTAAGAGGAAAGAAAGAGAGTGATCTATTTTGTAATATATACAAAATAATGAAAAATAACAATTAAAAAGAAATTCATCAGATTATATCTCACAAAGCATAATGTTTATAATACACAAAGTACATAATTCACAATGTTAGAATTTTTATTTTTATTTATTTTTATTTTTTGGTCTAATATAGACCAAAAATTTACAGTTTTTTTTCTTAGTTTTGTCACAACATTTTTCTATAAATTTTTGGTTAGTTTCTAAAATAAACGATTTATTTTTGAGTTTGGCCATTTTTCTAAGAGTGCAGTATTTTTTCATTATATGAATAGGAGTAAAGAAATTAAGTAATTATAATGCATTTTTATATATTTAATGTAGTTATTATAGTATATAATATTAATAGGTTCTACTTTTAAGTTTTATTGAATTTATGCCGTCCTTTTGTCAGAGCATTTAGTATTAGTATTGTTAATGTTTAACTAGTTTAATAAGTCTTCCTGTGTCAGTGGCACAGCGAAGAGCTACGTTTATGGGTTCGATTCTCACTCAAACGGAATTATTTTTATTTCTTCGCTCTCGTAACAAGACAAAGCGCAGCCTTGGGTCAACATCTCCTATCAACAAGCAATATCTTTAAAATTGGATGATTTGGGGAACTATGGGCCTTAGCACTAGGTCCCATCGACTTTCCTGCTGTATGCGGGATACAAAATTATCTTAACACCAGATTCTCTGTCTGAAAAGCTTAAAAATACAATTCATAGTTGATACAGGTTTATTTCCTATTATAGAGGTAAATGACGGCGTAGAGTTCTGCCACTCCATACGCAATGCCTTAGAACTGCCTAGAATTAGGCGGAAAGTGGGGTGGGGCACTAGGTTCCCAGTTCCTTTTGCCTGTATATGTGCTGGATACAGCGTGAATAAAAAAAGAAGTTTAATATTTATAAAATTTATCAAACTCTTTCAAACATATCATATTTGTAAATTGTTAAAATATGTAGTATATCATTTAAGATTCTATTTTTGTACCAATAATGTTATTAA
>DWQW01008704.1:0-13664 GCA_018249695.1 Heliconius erato demophoon
TGCGGTTCAATGTAACCTCCAGATTTCTGAGCTGTGGATAGTTTTGGAAGAACATTTTTGGCTTGATATCTGGAACAATAAAAAAATATATATAATTAAAGAATATACAATATATTTTACATTTATTGTTTGATAATAATTCTATAATTGTTGTAAATACTGTACATTCCCATACAATTAACGTTTTTTTGTCAATAACTGTGTGTGGGCAAAACCAATTTAAAGTATTATGAGTATAGGGAATTTTCAACATTAGTATCAACATAAAATGATAATTATCATCACAATAAACAATAACAGTTACTGTTTTGTAATTTAATTTAGTACGTAGTATCTACAAACAACCGTTTAATTGACCTCATCTTATCTGACAATACGATATTTGTATCAATCCTTCATTGGGAATTACTTATGCAATTCTATACTTGATCTGTACGATCTGTTATTGGTTCTATTTTATCATAAAATACTATCATATGATATTATATTTAATCAAATAATATAATGTTCATTTCGTTTTCCTGGAGAACTGCAAGGCTGCAAAACGTTTCTATAAATTATTGAAAAATGTAACTGTCTCCCACACTAAAAGCCTCAAGAGGAAAACTTACGGAAATATAAAAGCATAATAGAAAGTTCCCGAAGATATACATACATCATATATATAAATGTTAAACTTGAAGAATCAACAATTCATCTTTTAATTATCGTATTTGATAGAATTTTATAAGCTGCCACAATTATTCATTCAGAATAACAACATTTCTGTTATTCGTAATTTAAGAAAAAATTGCTCATAATAACAAAAACAAATTAAGTTATAATTTGTTCTTTATTTAGGGTTACAAACTACACTATCACCATGAAACAAGAAGATAATATTTTTTGCATGCGCTAATAATAAAACAGCGAATTTACGTAAGACGTAAAGTGACCGTTATTATCAATGTTTATTATTACTCGATAAGAGGTCGATGTTCATGATCACTTATGAATCTGCGCTCTAGAAAATTACATCACGTTATCATACGTGATACGAGTACATTGTGTGTCCCTATTGAAGGACTGGTTATACTTAGTCATAAATACTGTTACAATTAAAAATAAATATAATATTTATTACCTTTGAATTTGGAATCTGCAATTTTTATACAATTGTTTAAGTTATCTTTTAAAATACGCGACATGTTTCTAGGTGCTATTGTCATCTCTCGAGATAAAATCTTTTGCTTTCGGACAGGATTTCTTCGTATTCTTTCCCATATTGCTTTGATCGCCTTTTTCGTACGAACACTTCGTGGACGGCCAGATCTTTTTCTGTCATACACAGAGGAGGTTCCATTGTATCTATTAACAGCCCAGTACATCATTTGCCTTATGCCAAGCTTATGGATGATTTTACGAATTTTTTTTGGCTCCAAACCTACTTTATGTAATGCAATCACACAGTTATGGTTCTCTCTATCACCCCGTTCCATTTTATTATTACAAAATATTTTACAATATATTGGCGCGAAAAAAAGAAACCAATGGACAATCGTGTAAATATGACAGATTCCAAATTCAAAAGTAATATTTTGTTTATTTTTAATTGTAACGGTATTTATGGTCAGTCTAAGTATAAACCATGTTGCTTTTTTTTACATTTTTTTTTAAAGTGTTATGAGGTAAAAAAAATTATACGTTTTCTAAATAAGTATTAAACCAAGTTCATATTTTTGGTTGAACTTACAATAAAAATGTATATATAGTTAATTATAAAATTTAGCAAATAAAGTGAAAAGGTCAAATAACGTCTATAGTAAAAAAATAATAAGACAAATGGATATCGAAGCTTTAACAACACACTCCGTGTTGTAAAAACGCTCTAAAGCGTAGAAATCACAAAGCATTGTTTGGCTTAGCTTGTTTTCAATACAACGATACTGTATATAATTGCACTGTCTCAATAACGACTGAAATATTTAAATATTATAAGCAACAATAATTTTATTTTCATCCTCTGTCTGTGAGATAGCATTAACAGATTACTATCTGAAACTTTATTTGTAACCGGTGAAACTGGCCCTTAATATTTCACATTGCCCTGGTACACAAACCGAGGCATTGCCGCTACTCAACACGCAACGTCTCGAGAATTGGACTGAAAGTGGGGGACGGAGTGTCTTAACACTAGAATCTCTCTGTCTATCCTGCTATGCGGGAAGACACGTTAATTAAATAAATAAATAATTCATTACTAGAAGTCTAATTATTTTTTTCAAATGCTATCGTATTTCATTCCTAATTCAAAACATATATTTCACACTTCCATTATTATATTCTATTTAAATACAGATATTTTATTATTTTATTTTATTTTAAAATTTAAAATAGGACTACATATAATTTTCGCATGATACAGTTATCATGCTCAAGTATAAAAAACAAACATTAATTAGTTCTTATAACTCGAAACTTATGGAACGAACGATATGGGGGATATATCAACATTGTACTATGCATATGTTGGAAACATTAAAGGACTTTTTATTTTACATGTATTTAGATTAAAATGTTAAATACCTACCTAGTACCTACTTTACTTATTTATCGGTTAATGTATAATACATTAACCGATAAACAAGCAATTTTGTATTTTGAATGAAACTCATCAATAACTTAATTGAATAGACGGTTAATGAGATCTCGGATAATCTTATAATTATTATAAACAAATTATCATTTATAATTTGTGCTTTCATTTAATCTTTTATATCGCTAAATAAAATCAATGATTTTTCAATAGGTTTTTTTTTTACAACACACAACTTTAAGAACTTAATACGATATTTTGCATGTGGCTTTGATAATTGTTACTCGCTTTAAAGATGTTGCGTTTAAGGTAGTGGAGTTGCACTATATAATCTCTAAAACTGACTATAAATTATAATCCAGCCAGCCAGTTTTCGTTCGTTTGTAACCAAAATTGAGTGCATCGAGCTTTATGACCTGCCGCCGAGTCTTGTTAAACGGACCACTCTTAGCTATTGAACATGGAGTTGTTAAGGGGGCTTAACTAACTTCTCAAGAATAGTACCTCGATACACTTTTGTCGATGTTTTGATATCGTTTTCACAAAAATATGACTCGGTCACTTCTTTATAGCTAACACCCCAACAAACCATCACAGAAGTCGGATAATGCCAACGTTGTACTTGGTTTATTAATTCGAAGCTTCTCTTGAGTTTTTAGCATAAATACGGCAATTCTGTTTGCTAAAATATTGCTCAATTGTTAAAATTTTCTCATCCGTAAACAAAATCTTTCTGTGCCTATCGCTTATGTAGTTGTTTTGATTTTACCACACTATTCTTTTTAAATTATCAGTCAAGAAATGATCAATGCGGTCTAATAGGCTGCATATCCTAAGTCATCTTTTGGCATACGCGACATGATTCTAGTGCTATCTTCATCTCCCAAGATAAAATCTTTTGCTTTCGGACAGGATTTGTCCGAAGTCTTTCACTTACTCCTTTGATCGTTCATTTCACCAGATCTTTTTATCGCCAAATTTCATAGTACCTATCAATAGCCCGGTACACAAACATTTATTTATACCAAGAGTAAGGAAGATTTAAAACTGTATTTGGCTCCATAATTAGTTTATATAATGCCATTCGTAGTCCTTTTTATCATCCCACTCTCTATTAATATCTATTATAAAATATTTTACAATAAATTGGCGCGAAAACACATGAGCAATCGTATAAAAATTACAGATTCTAAATTTAAAAATAATATTTTGTATTTTTTTTAAATTGTAACAGTATCTATGGGCAGACTAACTAAGTATATACGTTTATGTAAACTAAGAATAAAATAAAAACAAACATTTTTCGCCGTTTGTGTTGATTATGTATATTTAATAAGAAGTATATTAGATATTAAATTAAATTGATGATTATAATTATTAAATTTTTATTATCTTGTGTTGCACATAAAAACCAAGTTTTCACTCATTCCTTTTGAACAGAATTTAATTTTATTTGCCAGGTTCTTAAAGTAGACCGTACGAAGAAACGAATGGGCCCGATTATCACAATTTATTAGTTTTAGACCGGCGGAAGCCCGTGATAGCTAGTTAAAAGAGTCTCCACGTGCTTCTAAAATGATTGCTGGGACGAGACGCGGTCCGGCATCAGCATCCAAGTACTGTATCGTTTAGTTTTACTCAGCGGCCAACATCGGGGCAGTGACTCAGCGCGTGTCGACTGTCAACATTGCGAATCAAAGTGTAATTGCAATCACTGGTCACATTTAAACAATAGCCATTATGTATCGTCTTTTGATTAAACAAATTACAGATTTAGGAAATGGTGGGAACATGAGTTATTGAATAAAAAACACTTATGCTAAATATATTTTAAACCAAGTGTAAATCAAAATCCCATTCGAATAAATATTTTAATTGAAAAAATATAGACGTACTCATTTAAGTATTACTTACTTAATAACCCAGCAAATTAACACAAAAACTATATTATGATATTGAATAAATTTTGAATTTGATCGTAAAAACCGCCAATTGTACTGTAAAGTAATTCAGGCGCCAAAAATAATTTTGATGGCACGATATATTTTTTTGACCAATTAATTTTAATAAATGTTTACATAAAAAACGTACCTATTAAAATTAAATTCCTTGTGATGAATTTCAAATATTAGTCTCGCAGTTCAAGTTCACGACAATGGAAACTAATAATATTGAGTGCACTGTTATAACCGTTCGAACGTTCACTCTCGCACGCTGCCGCCCTCTCACTGACAAGTGACAACAAAAATAGCAGATAACCGAGGTAAGTATCGCATGAAAAGATATCTCGCGAAATGTTTCCAGATTTATATTAACTGCGTTTAATGCTATTGTTCTTACTATATAACTGAAAATTTAATGCTGTTTAGATTTGTTTACTTAAATCAATATGGGATAAAAAAATACCATTTAGTAATGCTTATCGTTTAAAGAAATGACTGTCGTTTGTTTTTTTTTATTTAAAAATTAATATAAGTAAACAAAGTACTGCAACAGCTGACAGGCAGATTAAAAATTTAAAATAGAGCTTACATGATAAATTAAAAGTTAATTAATCTGTGTATCGTCTATGAATATATTCTCAAGTATCTAATTAAAAAAGATATATGCCGACTAGAGAGGCTTAAATGTAAGTCAAAGTAATAATACTTTGTAGTAATTACTTCTAATTACTAATTAGTAATTGATACTTGCTAACCCAAATGAAAAGTGTAATCACTAAAATTACTTAATGCCTTCATTTTCTAGTATTATATCCACAATAATTAAAAATATCTAGTATCTAGTAATTTGCTTCAAGAAACTAAACCTATATATTTTGATTTACATTGTAAGGGCGAATTTTGTCTTATTTCAAACTATTGAAAAATTATGTGATAATATAAATAATATAACGTTCAGGATTGGAACCCACCTATATCCAATATTGTTTAAGCAATCGCAATGGCACGTGCAAATTGTAGACACGAGATATAGTGCGGAGTGCTTATTTAACGTTTAATGCTCTAATTATTGATATAGTACATTATTACAAACAAAACAATGAAAAAGTAAACAACGTATTCATTAATTTCGTTTACGCGTACATATGTTAAGACATAGCGGCACAAAAATTTGTAAAGTCAGCTTTTAGCGTCACGTGCTATTGGCAGGTACAAAGACAAACTGTCAAATATTATAAATATTTTTTACAATTATATAAATATGTCTTTAAAATATATATTAATATAAGTTTAAAATTTTCTAATAATTTTATTGAAAGTAACTGTAAACGCGATAGGTTGTGGATTCGATTTCATCTCGAGGAAATTAAATATTTATATATTTTTTTTTCTTCGCTCTGGTATCGAGACCAAGCGCCGCGTTGAGTTCCGCCACTCAACACGTATTGCTTCCGTAAAATAGAGAACGGAGGTTCTTTGCTCTAGGTTCCCTCTGCCTACCCTGCTGTATGCGGGATGCAGCATGAACCTGATTTATTTAATTTTATAGTAGCCCTTCGTGGCGGAGCGGCTGCAACGGTGTAACTTGACGCTTGTAAGACGGATTCCATTCATACTCTGGTCATTTTATTTACATATATACCGATATTTATAAAGCCGCAAACGTTTTGCTTATATTGAATTTGATATGCTTAGCTCATAATATCGGAATTACTGCCAAATGAAAATTGTGTTTTACTTATTAAATATCAAACAAAGTGTCGAATTAATGTTTGCTCGATGTCATCTCTAATAAGAGGAATGTGTATTTATATATACCATACACCTTGGTATTATGTTATTATTTATTGTATAACTAGCGGCTCGCCCACGGCTTCGCCCGCTTAAAATACATGATTATTGATTTAATAAGCAGAATTGATTGACAACTATAATGACTTCTAATATGATTTTTTTTTCGACATTATCGTCAAAGAATTTTTGATTGTTTTAAAAAAAAAATACGACCCTTGTTGATATTTGATATTTATAAAATATACATAAAGTTAATTATTTATTACACGTATATATTTTTGTAACTTTATGTTCTTTTTACCTATATAATATACTCTGTTAAATGTGCTGATGTTAGTGAATAATTTAATTTACTCATTCAGAAACAGCCTTAAATGTTAAATTATTGATTTGAAGGATTCATAATATTCTTTGTAAAATAACTGTAATAATTGCATATTAACTCCTGTACAGTTTTCAAATTAGTTACATATATTATATGAACGAACCAAACAAAATATCTTTGTATTTACTTGATATTTCTTTCAAGATCGTTCTTTATCTCTGTGTTGAATGAATTACGACTTCTTTCAAATGACGATAACTTTTTTTTTAATGAACCGATTTTGATGAACTAAACTTTAGTATTTAAGTTGAGTTAAAACAAAGCAATTTTCAAGTAAATCGATTCAGTACTTTCAGAGAAAAATGCGGACAAAAATATGTCGACAGACATACAGACAGACAGACAGACAGATAAGAAATTCAAAACAAATCTTTTTGCTTTCTATTATTATTTTTAAGTGTCCCTCTATCCATTTCAGTCAAAATTACCAAATGTACAGACAAAATATTTTTACTGTCTTATTATATATAGAGATAAAAAGTTTACATAAGTAAACTTTTAGCATTTAAATGGAGAAATAACATATGGAGTAAGCGATTGACTTGTGTGGAATTATTGCTTTTATTTTATTTTTTTATTATTTATTAATTTCTACTTAAGATCGCAAACATTTTAATTCCTTTATACCTTCTTTATTGCATATAGAACAAAATACTTTGAGGAGAGATCTAATATAATTTTGTTTAATAAAACGATTCTAACATAAATATGAATGAAATTAATAAATTTATTAATGAATTATCACAATTTTTTTATAATATACATAGACATCTTTCAGTTTTAATTACATACATCATGGTATATGTAAATATATATTTACACATATTGAAACTTCTTAAAATATAGTTAAATTTTATGGTTATCAAATATCTAATATTCATATTACTTCTTTACTTTTTTAATAAGAAGCATATCCTAATCTAAAACAATGCTTTGAGATATAAATTTCTATTTCTTTACTAGCCATATAATAATTGAGTTGACACAACAAGGTTTTTTCCCTCTATAAATATTATAGTATTTGAAACCCAGATAGTTAAGGTTATAAGGTGACATACATTAATAAAATTTCCATATTGCTTATGTGTGACGTGTTTAGTGTAAGTTGAATCAAATTCGTAATGCTTTGTGTTTTTGGAAATAATCTTTTGAATTTATAGTCTTGACTCTTGCTCATTTATAAATAAGAACATGCATGTCATTCGTTTCCTTTTTTATAGTTTCAACCTCAATAAAATTTTGGTAATGTATGGACAAATATAATAAATACCATATTATAATGTAACATTTTTCAAAATCAGTTGTATTAAGGGGTAAAACGCAATATCTATATTAAGCCTATTTAATTAAAAAAACACACAGAGTATAGTATTAAACAAGATTCGATGGCTCAAGTCGTCTGATCAACTGCTGTAATGTATGACGAAGTAACATAAATTTAGTTTTTTTAATTTTCCAATACAAATAAGCACATTTTACCTTAAAATTATAGTAATATTTATTATATTGTGTAATAAATGTGGCATATGTTACTTCTACCATTTAGTTTATCAGCTAATAATAATATGAAGTTTATCACGCATCTACATATCTCGACGTGACCGAGTTGTACTTGAGCTGTGCACTACAAAATATAAATACGAATGCTGTTGACCGACATGACTGTATACATATCTACTACTTAAACTATTTAGTGGGTTACATGGTTATCTAATTTAATTAATAGTTTCCTTTGATATTAAATTTTATATAATAAATGTAAGAATTTGTGTTTCAATATATAAAGTTCCGTCCATTAACCGTTTATAACAAATGCGATGTTTTTATATATGGCTGAACTAGACGGTGCACTTATCAAAGTGGCCAAATGAAATTAATTCACAATGTTAGAGTTTATTGTTAGACCAGGTCCCACTATGCCAAGATAATGTCAGTTTAATTCAGTTCTTAGTTTATGGCGTTTCAAGCGTGCCAGTTGAGAACTAATCTTGATGATTGTATAATCTTGAAAAATATGTCATGAAGAAGAAGAGACGCGATTGTTAGTGAATAAAAACAGGTCAAATGTGAATTCGCATATCGAGGGTTCCGTGCCAAATTCGGAATTGTATGTCAACAGGTAGTACAATTTGAAGCTGACAAACTTAAGTTTGCGGACGTATACACTCATGTTGTATGAAATTAGCTACAATTATAAGTTTGTCATGATTTTTTTTTCTATGCAATACATATTAGTTTCAATTTTTCCCTTATCTTTGATATAAGACGCCGCTTCGTACCAAATTTCAAGTACTGAGTTCCTGGAAAGCATCCTGTAGGTTTTGATTCCCTTGCGAGTTTCGAAAATTTGCGGCATAAGCGGCTGTATCTTTTCATAGCGCATTGCGATTGCTTAGAAGTTTGATTTTTCATAGCTCCAAGGGACAGTAGCCCTAGAGTAAAGTACTTGATATAGCTTGACATCTCCACGCGTTCCTGAGAATTAGGGTCTTGACAGACGGACGGACAACAAAGTGATCCTATAAGTGTTCGATTTTTTTCCTTTCGAGGTACGGACCCCTAAAAAGAGATAATGTTACACAATTTGAGAATGCACGTCGTGTTAACTAGTCAATTGTCATCGTTTAATGCCTTTTTTGTATTATATTTATGTGCCTCCGAATTTCATTTATTGTGTGACAAAATAAAACAATCTTTTATAAAATACTCATTTAATGATTATGATTTAAAAATGAAAACCGAAACGAGATTTGAAAAAGTACTTTATAAAGGCTAGTAATTTATAAAGGATACTTAATTCTTGAAAGTTTTTCTTTAAAGCACCTACGAGTAATTGCGTCCTTTCAAATGTTCGTTTTTATCACTTATAAGTTTTAATCGTTAGGAGGTCGACCGGCCAGGAAAAGCGGACAAGGTTCATTTTATAGGACAATTCGTGTTTGCAATTTATATGTGGTGAACCAACGAGGACAATATTTATTGAGCTTAAATATATATTGCTTTTTGTAGAATTAAATATTATTTACAATATGATTATATAAATGTTTTAACTGTTATTTAAGTTCAATATATTTATGCAAGTATACACTGCATTAAATATTGTTTGGTATTTCATGACAAAGCATTATAATTTGAATTATTTTCAAGGTTTTTTACTAATTAAGTAATAATTAAACAGGAAAGACATAGTGACACACAAAAAGGCAAAGCGCGGTGTTAAGTTCCGCCACTCAACACGCAATACCTCCAGAATTCGGGGGAATGTGTGGAGCGGAAGTGTTCTAGTTTCCCAGATTTCCTAGCAATTTTCGAGCCATTGTGACTGAGGCTGAAATAAAAATAATTCAATCCCCTATTCGGAAATCGAATCCACAGCCCTGGACGTTATTGTAAGACGATGTGCCGCTGCGTTATGGCGGCCTTAATGTAAAATTTATACTTTTTACACTTCAACAAAGTGAGAAACATTGCTTAAGAATTATCTTAATATTGAATATCAAGATAATGGTTAAGTATAAAAGCTGAAGCTTTAGCTTAATACGCGTAAGTAAAAGCTTATTCTTAAAAATTGTATAAATAATGTAAAAAAAAATATTTTCTATTTTGAATGAAATAAACTTGTAAAAAGAAAAGAAAACGCGATATTCATCCCGACAAAAGTGCTCAGGCTCAATTTAGGCGCCAACGACTCTATCTGTTCTATAGGGTTGATGTGTTGAAGCTAGCTTTTACTATTTACTTCATTATATGTATAAGTATTGTTAGGTTAAACAGCACTTATTTTCAATATGATTTAGTTTTATGTATTTTACGTTATTTTTATTTACTTACGTTTCCTCTAGAAAGTACATACATTTCTTTTAAAATGCCTATATATTTCTTCAGTACGCGGCTTTCTTGAACCGACACAAAGAGCTGCTGAAGAGAGAGAACAAAATACCCAGAATACATATATCGATATGACGAGAAGAAGTTACTGACCTACTTTGCGCCAAGCTTATCACAATTTTTACCGGTTACCGGTATCTTTTCCTTGTATTGTAAAACTGAATTTTAAATATGTGTATAGCATAAAATACCTGATATTTATCTATAATTTTGTTATAGTAGAGTGTAAATATTACAAGCAAAGAAAAATAAATAATAAAATCTACGGTAGTCCACGTTTTTTTAAAACATAAAATGAATTTAATTGCAATTAATATTTAAATATATTTCATATATTTTAATATGTATCAGGCAACCCTACATTTCCCGCGCAACTGTAACGCGATTACAACGCTCGATTAGCTGAACTCGCTCGTCTTGTTGTCAATTTATTTATACATTTAACACGTTCAATTTGAAGTGAAAAATATTGATGGATAGTGTTTAAAACAATTTTGTTCATAAAATAAACTTTTAATTATAACTCAGGACCGTGTGTGATGTGTAAATAGTGACGTATCAAAATATAACGCTAAATTTCCAAAAATAGTTTCTATTTCAATCTTTTTTATCTACATTGAATATTAAAATTATTGACAATTATATAACATTAATTAATTAAAAAAATATATTGGAAAAAATCGGAGAAAATCAAAAATACACTTCAGTTTGCTTGTTTTATACAGGTTTTGGAAATGCTAATAAACTTCAATTATCTATTAGTATCAAAATCTTTATTGCATCTGCTCAAAATCTCAGGGATTGCACCCTGAGAATTAAAGTGTAAATGAAAAACATCGATGTTTGATATTTCATATATCGTCTTTAAGCAGCATTTACTGAGTTATATATGTATATTTTTTCATGGCAATAAATGTTTTATTTGTTTATTACTAGAGACTGCAGCTTCGCTCACTTAAGCTTATTTTTATATTATAGACAAAGAAAAATGCTTTTTTTAAACTTCTTTCTTTTCTAATACCTCTAAGAATATTGTGTACCAAGTTTCATGACAATAAGTTAAGTAGTTTTGGCGTGAAAATATAGAAAACAAATACATTTATAATATTAGTATGATAAGTGTGACATGATATTCCATAATATTATGTACGTCATTATGTTAAAGTGCTGTTTTCGATTATCGTATTATATTATACACGTGCAGTCAATTTTATTAAGTGTAGTAGTACTACTACGTTAAGTTTAACAATAAAGATAAAAAATATATGTTTGCTTAAGAGAATGCTAAGGTAACGACTCTTGCAAGTACTTAAAACGGTATCGTTAGTACTCGACCTTTAAGTTAATAAGATAAGTAACTCAATTAAGAAGAAAAAATATATTGTGTGTACTTTTAACGAAGAGTAACGGTGTTTAAAAACAATGCTGTTATAATTTTAATATTAATGTTTTAATTATATACAATAATATTCAATTTATACGAGCATTGAGTTGTTAAAGTATTTTTTATATTTTTTAAAATTTTAACTGCTATAGGTCATATAGAATCTAAACTTATAAAATATGTGTTTATTAATGTTTACTTTCACTTTAGTATAAGTCATAAAATCACGTTGTCGTTAACCAGAACAACTTGAGGTAACAGGTGTTTCTAGTACTAGAATTTTTGTTGTATAAGACTACAAAAATATATTTAAAAAAAACTTGGTAATGAATATACTAAGGATAATAACTCACCTTGTCAATTTTGTCTGGATTCATTAAATATTTAAAATTATAATATACTGTCCAGATGAAAGCACAGAATCGATATACACCTTTGTTTAGGTCGCTGTCCTAATTTTGAAATCGAATTTTTAACATAAAAAATGGATATATTTGATTATCAAATATTTCTTTATAATTTTCAACTGATATGTTATATTGGTATTTAAAAAATATTTTATATTGTCGTATTTTGGTTAGGCCGTTTTAGGTTATGTATAGTGTGGGGGGAGGCCGCGCGCGGCGCTGTTGGCGGCCGGCGGTGGGCGACTGACTGCGCGCTACGAAGGCGGGCGGCCAGAGTCGTGTCTTCATGTTAGTTTCAGTACTGCAAATGTTCTGTCTCCACTGTAAATATAAATCTCCTCAGGTGGAAAGGAGATACCCTCGAAACGTGCGGAAACAATAATTCGTAATAACAATTTGCAAATGAAATTTACTTTTGGCAGGGGTTAAATGTCGATGTTATCTCTTTTTATATTATTTTTTAAAGAAAGTTATCAAACTAATATAAATATTATAAATATTTCTACTATCTTTTTGAATTATATACTAATATATGTAAATTACAAAAATCGTTAATCTCTAGATATAATAATACTTAATAAATTTTCCATATATAATTATTACATTACCTCTGTGTTGTTTTTATTACCAGAATGTTATTAAGCGCATGCCTTTCTATTAACGTCTGCAATAAAATGCAATGGATCGTAATGAAAACCACTTTTCTTTATTTCTTTTTACTCATAAATCATGTTATAAGTCATTTAAAAGATTTAGGAGAGGCTTCTAAAAATTGGACAAATGTTTTGAAACGTTTAGAAAAACGTATAGTTGGAGGTAAAACTGTGACGAAGAAAAAATTCCCGCATGCTGTCCAGCTATTCAATTTTGGCGGCCTATGTGGGGGCACGATATTGACTAGTAAAACAGTATTAACAGCAGCACATTGTTTTGATGAGAACCAGAACTTAGCTGAAATGTTAATTTTCGCAAGTATTTAATACTAAACTTTTTTTTATATGAAGTAATATGTTGACACTCCAGAGTTTCATTAAACTTGAGAAAAATTAAATTTCAGATCCTCGTTATCTTTTCGATCACCGAGCGGCAACGCATGAGGTGTGGGATTTCGAAATACATCAACTTTATAATCAACCAGTAGCGTTTGCTAATGACATTGCAATTTTAATGATACACGATGAATTCCAATTTGGCCCCTTGGTTCAGAAAGCTAAATTGTCTAATACAGATGCTTGGATGAAAGAGTCCACTGTCGTTGTTGTTACGGGATGGGGAGAGACACAGGTAT